>JAZHYW010055376.1:0-18625 GCA_037355805.1 Ixodes ricinus | reverse complement strand
TGTATTGCTCAGTACCACGTATAGGCCACATTCGCACCTCGTAAAGAAACGGTAACGCGTGCGTATCTCAACTCGAAGTACGCACTTCGTGCTTGACGTTTGGAGCGAGCGATGTCTTCAGCCACGAGAAGGGACGACGGCTCGGCGACGTCTTCGTGCAATCGGCTTGCTGGTCGGGCATGTCGCATCGGGACGAATATCAGTCTCTTCTGATCTTTTTCAAAAAATTTATTTTTCGAAGACAGCCGGGGTGAATTTGCCGGTACTTTCGTGAACGATAGTTCTGAAGTAGAGGTCCAACGCTCCGTCGTCCGCTGCCATCCGCGAACTCCCACGATACGCGAAACGACGCCATGTTGAGAATTGCCATGCAGTGCACGCACAGAATGCTTCCGCTCGTCTGCGCAACTTTTGCTCTTTTCAATCAATGTATTTGCAGCTTTTCGGAAGCCAAAAAATGGGTTTCATATTTTCTTTTTCATTTTTTAATATTGGCTGTGTGCCTTCAATGACCCACGACTTTGATTATATTTGGTAGTCGCGTCGACCACCAAAATGACCACGGAAAAGAGAGTGAGCGCGACTCAAACCGCCCAGTTCTCGATCGGCGGTTTTCGGGCGGAAAGAAACCGAATTTCGAGCCGCAAATTCTGTTCTGAGTAGTTGGGCTCTCATATGTCACGCACAACTAAAAACCTCGGCGAGCATAAATACCCTGTCAGTGTTCCCTTAATGACTATGATCTTCACTCAGTTCATTAGAGAGCCTACAAGGATTGGTTCTTGTTGTTCAAGTATACTCGAGCTTGTGCTAAGTAATCCTCACTCAGCTGTCTCCTCTGTTATCCCTGGTATTAGTACCATCAGGGTGTTGTTGCAAATTTGTCATGTTCATTTGATCGCAGTGGATCTATAAGTCCTAAAAACATATTTTCGAAAGGGGTGATTGTCTCAGGTTTGTCTGATAACCTTTGTGCATTCTATTTTATATTTGAAGTAATGAGCGGGACAGGGAATATTAACTTGATGTGAAACATATATAGAAGTACAATAAAGACCCTTTTTGACGTTTTTTTCCGTTAAAATAATTATATCTAAGCGTCGTCAAGATCAGCCATTAACAAAATTTGAATTGCGGAAAGGTGTTAGCACTAATAAACGTGCACTAAAACAATATCGTGCACGTAATGAGTTTCCATCAGTCAGTAAACTTAATAGGGATATGGTCCGCCTTTTAAATGTGCGATAACTTCCTCCAGGGCAAAATATTTTTCGACAGTGGACGTGCAGCTCAAGCAAAATTTGAAAGAATTCTTGATGTTTATTTGCTCAAATCTCAAGGACATTGTATGGATTCCGTTCCTAACAGTTGGTGGTTCCCTTGTAGCAGAGGACATGTTAAATCCGGCAGCTTCAATTACTACTTTGTCAGTTTTTTATGTCATAGCGCGCAATTATGAAGTTACAAATGATATGTCTGATGCTACAGATTCAATTTCGAAAATTCAGTTTGATAGTCATGGTATTTTTGGCTGCTGACTAAAATTAGGCAAGGTCCGATATTGGGTCGCCATGGCATGCTACATGTATTATGATGTTCTATGCTCATTTTCTATCTTCTAACTTGCTAATCGTGTTTAAAATATCTTTAAAAGTAGGCTCGTTAACGCTAGATTGGAAATTCGCGAATGTCGTCCCCGTTCATAAATCAGGCTCAAAGAATATTGTTTAAAAACAAAGACCCATTCTCACTTACGAGCATGCGCTCCAGAACCATCCAGCATATAATTTACACAAATCTAATGGAATATTTTAGCCTAACTAACGTCTTTTGCCCGTCTTGGCACGGTTTCCACGTTGTTTTTTTTTTTTTTACAGCAGAGCTTCTAAGGGCTAGTTTACCCAGGGATCGTGTCCGTCAGCAAACAAATGATGACACCAAATTATGGACAGCTACCGCCTCTATAATTGATAGCGTTAACCAGACAACCCGCTTGTGTTGTCTGGTTGCCACCGTCGCTCGCATAGATGGCGGCCACCTTTCCAGTCTTTCCACTCTGGCTTGCCAAGTTTGGGCAGGCCATTACTTCATCCCCACCATAGCACAGCTTCGCTGGTCTTCCTTGTTCACCAGAGTGGAAAGGCTGAGTGTTGTTTTTTGCACCACGCAGCTGCTAGAGTTCTATCATGACATTTCCCAGTCATTCAACAATGGTAAACAATTCGGCTGCACTTCTTCTCCAGAGCGCAGATCTTAGGGCGCCCCTTTCCGGCTTGACGGCGTCGCCTTCGGCGTTGGCGTCCGCGTCGCCGTCGGCGTAATTACGCGGTGCATTATGGGGAACGATTCCATGATGCAACGTGCGGGTCTCATTCGTGACCCGAGCGTTGCATTATGGCATGTTTCTCATAATAACATCACACGTGACGTCACGAGGGTCCCAATTGTTGCATTATGGGAAACGTCCCATGATGCAACGCGTAGGTCTCACTCGTGACCCGCGTGTTGCATTATTGGACGTTTCATATAATGACGTCACACGTAACGTCACGAATGACGTCGCTAGGGTCTCGCGTGTTGCATTATGGGAAATGTTCCCATAATGACAGGTACGGGATCCTCGTGACGTTAACGCGCGCACGGGGAGGAGGAGGAGGGAGGAGGAGGAGAGAAAAGGAGGAGGAGGAGGAGGAGGAGGAGGGGAGGAGGAGGAGGAGGAGGAGAAGAAGGAGGAGAAGGGAGGAAGAGGAAGAGGAGGGGCTGGGGAGGAGGAGAAGGGAGGAGGAGGATGGAGGAGGAGGGAGCAGGGAGAGGAGGAGGAGTGTTAAGTAACGAAGGATTTTGTTTGAAATAAGTAAGACTGGTTTTTAGAAAAGTCTGTCTTTTCTACAGTTGCGTCGGCATGGTTTTTTTATCTGCCTATTGTCACATTCGTCTGGGGCGCGCACGGCACCGAGAAAATGTCGCCCCCAAGGCCACGCCACTGTGTAGGTGCACCACATGACGCACTACCAGGCGAACGCGAAGCATCCCGCCGTGCGACGCGCTCGGTGCGGTCACTGCAAGGGCAAAACATGAACGGGTGGACGGTAAAAAATATCCGCAAGAGTGGGGGTGGCAGCTCGCGCCATCTAGCGAGGAATGAAAGTAACAAATTGTCTTTCAAGTGGATGGTTCAAGTATGTACTTGTTACACCGAAAATTCGCCCGCCAACGTAAAAACAAAAACACATGGACTATGAAACAGAGCGTTTACACATATGCGATTTTATTGTCGGACTGGTGACAAGCGATAGGTACACGTCCGGTGTGAAAATCAACAGAGGCGAGGGCACGCAGGGGTTAAAAGAAAAACAAGAAATTTAATTAGGCGATAAAAAGCCGCGCACGGCGACAACACGACAAAACCATCAGAACGAAATGCGAACACGCGTTACTCCAACAACACACTCACGAACCTTCGGGCAGCGGGGCCGCGAAAAAAACAAGACAGCACTCAACTCCCGACACAACGCGAAACAACTCACCGCTCGCGACACAAACTGCAGCCGGGAAACAAGTTCGCCGGTGCAAAGAAGACGAAAGTTCCGAAAAAGGAAAGTCCCCACTGCGGGACCCAAAGTCCAGGGAAAAGTTCAAACGAAGTCCGAAGACTCACCGACGTCTTGAATCCGACGAACGACGAAAGCTTCACGTGCCCGGCGTGGTGGACTGGTTGCTCGGCGGCCGACGCAACGCAGCACCGCACGCACACAAACACACTTCCCGAAAAGGGAAAAACCGACGCCTGTCGTCACTGCTGGAATCGTAGCCAGAGCAGAGGGCTTAGGGAAAGATAGCAGCGCCGACATCACGTTCTCTCGAGCTGCGGGCCGCCATGTTTCGCGAGACGAGGAAGGAAGACCGACGACGAGGCGAGAGAGAGAGAGGAGGTGCCGAAGGAAGCGGAGAGCGTTAACTCAAGGTCGCAGTGCGTGGACCTGCATGGTCTCCTTCCGACGGTGCAGCTGGTGCAGCAACGCACCGGTGCCGCGCGCCGCATGAAGTCCCAGGCGAACGTAGTGCAGCCGCACCGACACGACCAGGCGAACGTGACGCGTCCGTCGGTGCAGCGCGGTGCGGTGCGGTGCGCCCCAGACGAATGTGACATATGTTTGTGTCTGCACTTTTGGGCGTTTGCTCGCAGACCCGCGGCAGGGGGTGAGAGCATGAACGGGGAGTCGTCTTCCGCCCCCACGCGCGGGGGGCTTCGAGCAGCCGCGGGGCTCGGTGGAGAAGAGTCGGACCCCGGTCGTTAACAAACGGATTGGGTTTCAGTTTGGGGCGCCGGAACACCCGTGTCTTGGGCTTCTGTCCGCACTTGTGGCTTTTAAGCGGGTGTGCTTGTGTCCGGTGTATTTCGCCGCTTAGTGTAGAAACTTCGCTTTTAATCGACGCAATAACTTAACTGGGTGGCGCCAGCCAGGCGGCGACGAAAGCATGTAGTGACTCTACAAGGAATTTGGGTTTGACCGTTGAGGTGTCGGAGGGGGTCACGTTGACAGCTCGCTGATCATTGGGTAAGAGTGTACCACGTGACAATGGGCAAATTTGAAGTGATTGGTCCGTCTCTGGAGGGAAAGGAGGCCCCTACGAGTCTAGAAAAGGGGTGCCGAGAGGATTCTCGGGAATTCGGCTTTTGAGATCAGGGAGATTCGGCTCTTGAGACTGGGGACTAAAGTATGGGTTTTAATTTTGGGAGTTTTGTATTGTAAATTACTGTTGACTTGTTGTCGTTTTGTTTTGAAATAAACGTGGCCACACTGGCCATCGTAAACCAACCAACGTCGTAATGTGTCCAGCGGGATCGAACAACTTTTAGTTTTTTTTTCTTATTCGACTTCCCGGGGGACTTCCATCGGGCGAACACCATCATCGGTCGTCACCATCCTGACCGGCCGCCTCCACAAGAAGTTGACTAGGGATAAGGGAGGAGGAGATGAGCAGGGGAGGAAAAGAGGAGGAAAGGAGATGCCAGCTACCCGTTGTGGAGGCAAGTGATATTGCCATTCACATAGGCGTAGACTTCGGGGCATCGGGATTCGTGCCCCCCTGGTGAAATTCGGGGGGGGGCAGAGCCTCCCCTGGGTCCGACGCATGATCTTTACCGAGACGCTGTTTACGTGCCATGTAACGAGCTTCTAGTAGTGGTATGTAAACAAAATAGTGCCCACGTTGATTTTATTGACAAAATACATGGGAAATGGAATCCCAGCGTGCTGTCGTTAGCTTCAACCTCCAGTAATGGCGAAAAGGTAACGCGCACCCCTCCCCCATCCATTCATAAATCGCAGAGAGGCAGGTATGAAAACGTGGCGTACTCGTTATCCAAGTAGCCATTTACATAGGTACTGGGTCTGTGCTGTACCCATCGATCTCTGTGGCACGTCAGAAGAAGTTGGTAAATTGTGTGCCGCGAAGGTCCACAGCGGCTCACTCGTGCTAGCTCTGTATATCCTGCCTACGGCACTCACCGAATATTTTGTGCAAGAAAAAGAAGAACTTCACACCAGTCATGCAGAGAAACTTCCCATTGGCCCCGAGGGACGTGCACTCGCTGTTCTGCTGTGCCACCTCGGGGAGCACGCTCAAGACTATTGCCGACGAAATCAAAAGCGGCGAGCAGCCTTCGACAGAGTGGAGCTTCCAGGTGTGAGAACTACATTTCTTCTCCGGGCAAGCGGTGAGCGAGAATACACAATATGCATATATATTTCTCAGATTGTTAGCACGGTATATCGTAAATTCGAAGTACGTCAAGGGAGGAGCAGGAGGAGGAGGAGAAGAAGGATGAGGAGAGCAGAAGTTGAGCGGAGAGGCACGGGAGGAGGAGAGGAGGAGAGAGGGAGGGGGGAGGGGTACAGATGACGAGGAGCAACCTACCCTTCCCTCAGTACCCTCCCTCCTCCCATCCTCAAGGGTTGCGCTCTAATTCGGCGTTACAGGAAGTTGTAAACGTCCTTCATTTTTTGTTTCAAAAAAGCTTTCCACATGGAACCAGATGCTCTCCTCACACTAAACCTTCGTTGACTTAACATATGTGCGGAAACTTTAATTTTATTCCTGATTACTTGAACTCAATAAAGCAGTCCGTGTTGATTAATGGCATATAATCCTCTTACGTTAAGATAACATCTGGCGTCCCACAAGGATCGGTTTTTGGACCAATCTCTTAGAGCGGTATCTTTGGCGCCCGTTTCCGCCTGAACGGCGTCGCCGTCGCCGTCGCCGTCGGCGTAACCGAGCGTTGCATTACGGGATGTTTTCCATAATGACGTCACACCTGACGTCACGTGCGACGTCACCCCTTGACGTCACAGAGTTGCAGCGTAGTTACCACGGGAGCGTACGTTCCGCTCTCGACGGCGCAGAGCGGACTAGGAAGCAGTTCCGCACTTCCGCTCTCCCCGACAAGATGGCTGCGTCCGATGTGGGGGATGTCAAGCAGCCCGTGCCTTGGGCGAAAATCGCGGCGCTTCTTCGCATTTCTTAAACAAATTAAATCTTCTATTTCTCGCCATTTTTAAGTGAGACAGCAGGAGTCGTCTCTGCAACGTACTTCGCCGCTTCGTCTCCTTGGTTCTTTGAACGTGCGGCGACGCGGAGGGGGGCCAAAAGAAGACAACAAGCGTGGCAGCGATCAGCTTCGGCTTGCCTTGCCTACGAAAGCATCACAGCTGGCCAGCTATCTCAGGTTTTCTAACTCACTTTTTTTCTAAATATAATTGCGGATTACAATAAGTGCACGTTTATTTGTAAAAGGACAGCTTTGCATACAAAAAGGATAAACCAGAGTATTGCATTGGAAATGTTTCACGTCCAACTAGTACCACAAACGTCCGCTTTCGGGGCTGCGTACGTCGCTGTTCCGTACGCTCTGGCTGCGCGATGTGGTGAGCGGAAATGACGGTCTACTAAAAACTCGTGTTCGAAGCTCCCCTCTGCACCCCTGCATAGCGGGCCGCGCATGCGTCGCTTGACGTGCTCAGAGCAGAGGGGAAAATGAAAACGGTCTACTATAACTCGCCAACTTTAGCCGAAAAAACTTTCCCTGCTAATTGTAGTGGAAAAAATTCCCGCTACATTTAGCAGGTAATTTAGCGAAAATTTCCCGCTAAATGGGAGGTGAGCAGAAGAGGAAGAGGGGAGGGGAGGAGGACATACCTCCCTTCCGTAGCCTCCCTCCTCCTCCTCCAGAGCCGCGCCCTCACTCGGCATTACAGAAAATTGTAGACGTCTCATCTATTTTTATAAATTTAGTATTGACATTGCTAATATTACTGCGGATATACGATTACGTCCGGGATGATTGTGTTTTGTACAGAGATGTCACCTGTAATGCCAATATTATTGATCTCCAATACAATTTGGAGTACATTGACGCCTGACGTTTCAAAACGGTTCAAGCCTCTTAATCAGTGGCGTCACAAGGGGGAGGCGGGGGCACCGCCCCGGCCGCAGCTGCTCGTTTTGGAATGGGGGTGCCGCAGCGGGCCACGGGAGCGCGGGAGGGGGGGGGGGGGGCTGTCGCGGCGGGTAACCTCCCTTGTAGCCGCTGATCCTAGTGACGCCACTGCTCTTAATCTATCGAAATGTACTAATACGTAGTTCTCCAGAAAAACTAACATAGTTCCATCATCATACAGAATTGGAGGTACTGATCGACCTCCTCACTGAGCGTCAGATATTTGGGAGTTATTCCTTCATCTGAATAAGGATGGAACAAATATGTAGGTATTACAGCAAAAACCATCCGAACTTTGGGGTTTATTAAGTACAATTTTAGGCTAGGCCCTTCTTCTTTGAAAGATACTGTGGGTTGTATTTTCTCATGTGTGGTCTGTTCTAGATTATGCAAGTTCAATTTGGGATCCTTTCAAACAATATTGAATGAACAGAATAAAACATTATCAGAATCATGCTGATAGATTTGTTGCAACTAATTATGAGTTTAGAGCCAGCATAACTGAGATTAAAGCCGCCCAGCGTTGGCGTCTCTCTGTGTCAAACAGGTAAATTCCTCCGTCTGAAGCTTTTGCATAGCATATTTTACAATAATACTGATATGTGTAGTCCCACGTACATTTGAGAACATTCTTATGTACTCATAGGAGAGGTAATTTTGGAAAAAAGAAACTCTGCATTTAAATGCAGGACATATGTTTTCAAATGTTATTTTTTTCACAATCCATCGAGGAATGGAATAAGCTGCCATGTGATTCTGGAAATGACTTTGCCTGAGCTGTTTTTCCAAAATGCTCAAAAATGCGTGTAATTTATTTTGTGCTAATTTTCCCTACAGTCGCATATTACGCACGCATATAGCGTTTTGTTTACTGTTTGCATTGTAGGGTTTTGTATTTGGTCGCCCCCTTCCACCCCCCCCCCCCTAGGTATTGCCTCCTCAGGCGATGTAGGTATCGAAATAAATAAATAAATAAATAAATAAATAAACAAATGAACGATCGTTTGGATGGCTGATTAAGGGAATGGATGAAGACCTGCATACTCCGATCCGTGTAATGCGAAACCTGGATAGAGCTTCGGCAGTCAAGACGCTAGTCCGGTATTTTGTTGTTTGATGACAGCGTGATGAAGCTTGCAAGATTATGCACGCTATACATTTGGCGGTCTCTTGTGTAACCTTAGAATAGCATAGAATAGAATAGAATAGAATTCTTATTTGTAACACTTACGTCTAAAAAATTACAATAACGAGCCGGTGTCAGCTTTAAGGACATGTCTACCTGGCTCGGCAGGGTAGGTGGAAAATTCAGCACGTAATACAAATAAAATGTTAATAGATCGTCGAAATGACACAATCAAGCAACCGAACGATAACCGTACGAAACAATATAAACTACATCCTGCGAAACCATAAATCTGGAAGCAAGCAAGAAAACGACAGCACTCCTCTGCAGAATACAAACTATATCAGGAAAACCACATCTCTGGAAGAAATAACAAATAGTCCCGCAGACAAGCTTTACTGATCCAAATTTCGTAAGGCTCTTTTGAGTTTTTGCCTTGATGTGACCGCAAGTAGGGATTCTGCGCAGATTATCAAAAATACGTGGCACATAATAAATACGCGTGGGTTCTCCGTATTTTGTTCGATTCGCGGTAGGCTAAACCGAAGTAATTGTCTCATTGGGCGTCCTTGAACGTACGAACCAATACAATTCGAATTCCAGAAGTGTTGAAGTACTACAGTCTTTTTAAATAAACCGTTGAAAGAGGGCAGGTGCAATTCTTTAAATATACAGAAGCTAGAGATCTCTGGCTCTGTCAAATGCGATGTTCCTCAAGATATCCTTCAATAAAGAATTAATTCTCGCGTGCCAAAACAAAGACCATCTCGCAAAGAGGGTTATACCATATTGTAAATAACTATCTGCCAAAGCGTGCAATATTATTTTTCTAACAGTAAAAGGTAAAAACATGTTCACATTGTAGAGACAGCATGAAGCACCACTTAGCCGCTTACACAAGTAAGTCATATGCGTACACCACGATAAATCGACTGTCAAAATAAATTCCCAAATATTTTACTCAGTTCGCATACTGCACAGGAATGCACTTACATGAAAGGCAGCTCGAAGTATGCAGAACGACGGGAGCTGGTGCTGAAAGTTCCACTTTCTTAAGCGGGTGTTTGAAGCAAACAATCGTAGTCCTTGAAGCATTCACTGCAATTAAATTTGAATGAAACCATTCCATCGCAGAAACGAGGTCACTTGTAGATTTTAATGGCCGCATGAAAACTTGAATCACATGACACCAGAAGCGTGTCGTTTGCGTATTGAAAAACTCTTCATCCAGAAATAGCCGAGGGAAAGTCATTTGCGTATAAATTAAACAACAAAGGCGACAAGACCGAGCCTTACGGCATCGCGGCCGTTAAGAAAGTTCTTCTACTTTGTGATTTCCAAAAGTCGACAACCTGAGATCGTACTGAAAGATACCCGTTCGGAATCGAAGGAAAAGGGCCCCTAAACCCAAGTCTGTACAGTTTTACAAAACATATTTTAGTATGTATGCTGTCAAGGGCTTGCGATACATCGCAAAACAAAAACTGCACTGGTAAAAATATTACTATCTAATCCTGCGTGTAAGTAGTCGCTAAAAGTTTCCAAAAGTGCCCGCGTTCCTTGTTCTGCAACAAATTCGTATTGATGAAAAGACAATAAACTAAACCGTTCAAAGAGACCACGCATTACTTTAAGAAAGATGTTTCTCCAGTACCTGCGAAATGCAAGATAAAATTTATATTGGCCGATAACCTTTAAAGTCGTATTACTTTCCCCTTTGTAAAGTGGCTTAACAATCGCAGTTTTCATTGCTGCCTGCCAATAATCTCCTGTCTCTATAATACCGTTCAACATTTTCATGAGAATATATTTAAGTTTTTTCAAAATTCCTTCGGATATCGCGTATCATAATTTCATCAAATCCTGCAGACTTTCCTTCCATAAAGTAAAACAAATAACCGCGTAGTTCACCTTCTGACGCTGGAGGAAGGAAAGCTTGACGCTCCATTGTACTTGAGTAATGTTACATGAAGTCATCATTAGACTGGCGTGCCCCAGACGCTCGTGCGAAAAAAGGCGTTGAAATCATTCAGTCTTTCTCGAGTCAACCGGGGCAAAAGACGTTATCTCATCATATCATCAATAGAACGTTTCTTAGGCCTACCCAGAACTCGGTTAGCGGGTTCCCAAGTTTTTGCGGAATCGAGACGATTCTTTTCAAATTCTTCATTAACATATCTGCGCTTACAGGAACGGATTAATGCGAACGCCCTGTTTCTGGCAATCTTCAACTCCCCCTTTAGATTTACATTATTCTGGCGAACGCTTGCATTTCCTCCAGAGAAATTCCTTAAACTTTAGAGCCGCTAAAAATTCGGCCGTAATCCATTCATGGTCCTCCTTACGCCTTCTAATGATAACTTTCTTTTGCACGCGGAAGAAAATTGCAATAATTGTACTACGTGTATCATAGAGCATTGGCGCTTCTAAAGTGGTCAGAAGATTATTCCAGTCGTTGTCGTTAAACTTCCTATCAAACTATGTCTTGATTTTCATAGTGCATAGAAGCTTGGCATTGCAATGTGCTTGCACCAGCAGAGGAAGTTGAAGTACCCCACTCGGGGTTGTGAAAAAATCTACCCAGGCGGCTGATACCCAAAACTCCTCGCCGCGAATACTCTGTTTCGTACTTAGCATACGACGCTGCAGCAGCTGCTGGCGCGAACATGGGTTTGATCTGGTAGATCATTTGCACGTGATTTCGCGCTAACGAAACCATAGATGAAACCAAGCTGTCCGCGCCTGTAGCTTGGACAGCGGTGCATATTAATACATTATTCATAGGTGGCCATTAACACTGTGACGACGGTGTTGCTGACGGTGACGGTGTTTATCGGTGACAAGAGCCGTTCCGTCTGCTTCTGACCGCGACGATAGGTACGTTCTACCCAAGGAGAAAGGTTCAAGCGCAGCGTCCGATTCAAACTTGTCAATGTCCTCTGCAAAAGTCGCAGAAACGAAAAAATACAAAACAAATACTTACCACAATAAAAGTTGACGAGGTCTTCTTTTCGCGTTGTATTTATTGCTTTAATGGTGGATTTAGATAATCTTGCATCTTATTTCGAAATGGCAGCAAACCGCAGCAATGAAGGTAGACAAATAAAAGTAAGCACACGATTGCGTCCTGTCTGCATACGACGATAAAAAATAGAACAAGGTCATCATCCAGGAGATGGCCCACACCGGCTAAAGAAACATGATAGTAGACGAGAGTTACTGATAGTTCAGGAAGTGAGGGCCAGAAGGAAACAAATAATGGGCAAACTTATTCCTTCAGTCACCGCAGACACAAAAGTAGGGCTGGTATGAGATTGCCGATCTGGTCTTCAAATACAATATTATGTATATTTTTTGCTTAAAGTACCATACTATATCAACAATCAGCAGAAAACTCGAAGAACAAACAGAATGGATTCCTTGTTTTATTGACACGTGACGCGTAATACTGCCCAATCAAAGGCAATTAGTTGTTCTATATCCAGCCGTTTATTAGAGTACCTAGGTACTTTTTCCTTCTAGGGCCGCTGGTTTACCCAAATGGGTTTATTATCGCTTCGAGAAAACCTATCCTGGTCGTGACGTGCTTGGCCACTGGTGCGGTGTCTCATAACCTTAGCCGTAAGCTTCTTATGTACACCATGGAATTTGTCATTCGCAGGTGATGATACATGCCGTCACGGCGATCATTGGCTACGAAGCGAATTCAATTATTCATCGACCAATTGATTGTTCACGAGCGCGCACGTCTGAGTGACGCAACGATCGTGCCCAATGCGTGAGCTGGGGTCGGCTGACGAGCTTTGGGTACCACGGATGTTCACTGTGAAAGGGCGGAGAGCTTTTGAAGGAAACAAGGTCCAAATG
Source organism: Ixodes ricinus (assembly GCA_037355805.1). NCBI lineage: Eukaryota > Metazoa > Arthropoda > Arachnida > Ixodida > Ixodidae > Ixodes > Ixodes ricinus. The sequence goes on along the minus strand of JAZHYW010055376.1, from coordinate 6,128 downwards.
GTTGCTTATATTTTCAAGTGTTCTTAACGAAAATGCAAAATTTTGACTTTTTACCCTATTTATTTTGGTTCACTAAAGGATGTGCGATTAATAAAACCCCAATCTAAATTTATTTGTTCCTGCCCAAATATTTATTTAATAGCATTTTCGCCACCACTATTTTCCTTAATTACATTTTCTCAGTTAATAAAGTGTTCTTTTTTTCTATCTTTCTGCCAAAACTTGCAACTGATAAAACCCGTTTGCCCTAAAAACGTCTAACTCCTTGTTTCCTCAATCGGTGGAGCACTCTACTGGAAATGGAGAGGTCCATGGTTCGATGCCAGGACCAGGTGGATTTTTCGGTCGCGCACCAGTCACCTGGCTATTTCTAGAAATGTGTGTTTGTCTTTTCTCTCCCTTGCTCCCTTCTCCAATGATTATTATCTTTATTCTTGCCTAGCTCGCTCTCATCTTTGCATCAATTGCATTATCATAACAGCCTTAAAATTCAGGCCGTTCACCCTTGTTGGTGTTAGACTGGTGGAAGCTAATATAAAACCCGTCTGCTCTACTGCCGTCTAACTCCTGATTAGTTCAGTTGATAGAGCGCTCCACTGGATATCAAGAGGTCCCTAGTTCGATACCAAGAGCAGGCGGATTGTTTCGATCACGCCCTAGTCACCTAGCTGTGTTTGGAGATTTGTGTTTTTCTTGTCCGCCTTTTCCCCCTTCTCTAGGGATTACTATCGTCCTTCTTGTCCAGCTCACTTGCACCTTTGCATTAATTACATTATCATCTCTCAGTCGGTATTCAAATAATCTACATTACTATCACTACGACTATTTATACTACCTTAGTAAAAACCAAGCACAAGCAAAAAACCGCTTTCCAGTGTGCCACCGAATTTTTTCACGTCCGTGATTTGGTGTGACACCACCACTCCGGTGTTCAGGTGTGACACCGACACTCTGGTGTTCAAGTGTGACACCAGCACTGTGATGTTCAGGTGTGACTCCTGCACTTGTAGTTTTGTGCGATACCAGTACTCTGGTGTTTTTGTGCGACACGAGCACTCTGTTGTTTTTGTGTGACACTAGCACTCTGGTGTTTCTGTGTGACACCAACGAAGGGAAGGTTTTATAAAATATACGAAGAGGCGCTTTAGTAGAGTAAACGACATTTCAAGTGTTACCTGTAACCCCAGCTTTGGGGCGTAGATAGAGTATTCTGTGGATGCCACGATGATCTCCAGAGAGCATGGGTTTAACAGCTGACGCTGTAATACTTAAACCAAAGAACGTTTGCACACAGGAACTGCGGGTGCTGCGCATCCCTAGGAATATCTATCAATTCTGCGAAAATTACTTATATGACTATTTTCCCAATGTGTTTCAAGTACCATCGTACTTTTCACAAATGTTTCCATATATGCCCAGATAGGGCGCTTGTGAGGCGCAAATGCTCTAAATAAATTCTATACGTATATTGTGCACAAAGGTGATATTTACGGAACATTCCAAAATTTTTTTGTTTAAATAAGCGGAATATTTAGTTGTTATGTAAAACAAAATATTTGCCTTATTTAAACAAAAAGTTTTGGAATGTTCCGTAAATATCACATTTGTGCACAATATACGTATAAAATTTATTTAGAGTATTGTTTTTATATTTTTTGTTTTTTGTTTGTTTTTGTATTTTGTTTTACATAACAACTAAATATTTATTATTGTTTTACATTCCTATACCTGCAGTATTATTTTAAACTACATTAAACTGAAATTCGAATTTAGGAGAAATAGGTTTTTTAGAGAAAAGTTTCCTACGTCTTGCGAGGGACCTGGAAGCTGTAAAATGTTTATAATAAATATAATTCCGGATTTGTCTGACACCGTTTTGGCCAGATGCAGGCTTGTGAGTTCTTCGTTGTACATCTGCCCGGCTGGTCTTTGTGCTCTGCAGTACTGGTACCGAAGTAATACGTTTTTTAGTATAATAATTAAGACACTCAATTCCAATTAGCGACTTTAGTGAGTCCCTCACAGCAATGTCATAAAAGACGCAGACATGGAAAGACTCAAGATTTACGTATATGCCTACTGTTTTTACATGCTCTCTATGTCTAGGACGCTTCTTTGTTCGGCGACAGCTTGGCGATAGGAAAGTAAAACTAGTATCGCCCAGACTCCCTAACGAGTTATTAACAGGCCCTACGTTCGCAGTGTACCTGCCACTGATATGCCCTATCACTCATTGGTTCGTGGCAAGTGCTCAAAATTGGAATGGAAAAGTCAGTCTCTGAATATTATATACATTTTAAACTTGTTTCTTTCTATTTGAACTGCCCATCTATTGAATCAGGCAGAAGCGTGAAACCCTCCTCGATAACTATAGTGTGAGTATCGAAGAAGAGAGAAGGGAAAACAATGATGGGATGGTTAACCTGTGAGGTTAGTTACGGCTTGCTAATTTGTGGAAGGGGAAGGGGAGCAGGCAATGGAAGTAGCGATGAAAACGACAGTGGCATAAATCCTTCGCCACGAAACACCCTTCATGCTGTAGTTGTCGTCCATTATAGACAACCAAGTGAAATCGATGAGCATGACTTTGGGGTCAACAAAGAAATAAAAAAAATAGAATCGTTCAGAGATCGTGTGTCCTGCTCGCCTGGCCACGGAAAAATCTGATTCCAGTAGTCACCCTCAAAACTATTCTTAACAAAGACGTCGTCAACTTTCTTGTGCGTTTTGTTATGCGCAACAAACTCACTTCTGTTTACCCGCTTCAGAAGGTGAAATAGTTTCCCGGAAATCCTTTCTTGAGTGCTCGCGTGCAAGTTATTGTTTATCTCGCATTAAATCATAACAAAATTCAATAAAATGAAACAAATGGAAGGTGTAGAACGAAGTGGTAGTCAACCTGAAGCGAGATTAAGTTTTTTGTCCTGAGGGGAGAGGAGAGGTGGTAAAAATATATAGGTAGGTGCAGGAGGAAAAAAAAAGATCGTAGACTGTAGATAGCTTCTCATGCGCGTCGCATAGAGTAATTGGGACGGACGTTCTCAGTGTCGCTATATGCACCGATTAGGGTGCCATTTTGTTTTTGAAAGTCTAGAAGATAGTCACACCGCATCCATCAGGTCAGGTACCGGTTAGACTGCCCTGGACCGATTTGTTCATGCACTTCTTGGGAACATGAGTTTTTGCGTTCTGTTGGCGTTGATGTCAGTCTTGCCAAACGTATTCATGCGTGCCTTTTAGTTGTTATTGTGCGTTAGACCCGCCCAGAAGACATGCTCTGTGTCTTCGGGTTTACTACACGAGGCGCGATTTACTGTGTTCTAGCGTCTGAGATACAATAACGACCAAAAATCAAGCACGTAAAAGCTTGCTCCACTTCTTGATAAAGCACTTAGACATGACCGAGGTGTGAAGACGTTTTTTTTATGAGCATGGCAACTTATGCGAGGTCGACTGAAACATTACGAAGTAGTGTATCTCTTTTATAAGAAGGAAATGGTACCACCAGGATTCTTCTATACTCCTTAAAGAACAACGCTCCGCAGCTGTATAAATACGAGAACAAGCTCCCGCATAAACAAGTGATAGCTTTGTCTTAGTTTAAGACATATGTCTGCAAGCCTTCATTCAGGGATGCCCAGCGTAACGAAACGGTTTTAACTGCACCGGCCACTTTGCGTCTTTCAAAGAAATCAAACGAGGTGTGCTCAGTGCTAGGAGAAAAACCACCTCTCTATGCGACAAGCACAACGTTGAGATTAATTTAAATGCTTTACGTTGGGGGAAAAGCTGCTTAGTGATAAATCGGTCAAGTTTCCAACGTATAGAACGAAGTCAAAATAATAATAAAATAAACACACAATTGAGACTCTAGCATTTTTAGTAAGGAATGTGCATTATCTGCGTCTAGATATATGGGTTAATAGGAAACTACAATAAAAAAAATCAGCAGAACCCATCCTTTGGGAATGATTATCTACGTTAATGCGAATAGCATCAAACGGTGCGGAGTTATGCGCGTTCGTCAGGTGGCCGGCACACTCTAGATACGCCAGCCCACTCTTGAGGCGATTCTAAATTTGTTGACACTTTCACAGCCCTGCGCACGATCTCCGCAGCCCAGCACGTGCGTTTGTGTCACTTCGGAAGGCGAGCAAAGCACGCGCCATACGCACAAACACTCAAAATGGTACCGACCAGACTTTCTGGCGTCTCAGCTAGTCTCAACCAACGGTACTCTAAACGGTTGTTTATATCTTTACCATAGGACGCGCTTTACAGCGCTGTCACAGCTACCGGTGCGCGCGCAGTTCCATGCACGGTCGCTAGCTCACCCTCTCCCGCGCTCGGGAGAGGGTGATGTAGCGGCCGTGCTCAGACTCACGAGAGCGGAATGAGCCCTCGTGCATGGAACGCGCGCGATGGTAAAGATATAAACAAGTGTTTAGAGTGCGTTGAATGACTGCCTTCATAGCTCTGTGGTTAGCGCGTCTGCCTGCTGATCAAAGGGTCAACGGTTCGAAACCCAGCCGGCGCCGGTCTTTTTTATTTATTTATCGACCCGCGGCGTAAGAGGTTAGATAGCTAGATAGATAGATAGATAGATAGATAGATACATAAAGAATGCTATTCGCATTAAAATGCTATTCGCATTAATACTACATTTTATGTTGAAATGTGGCCTAGGTGTGTGAGAGCGTAGCCTTTAGTGAATTATCATAAATCACATGCTTAGTCTCATCTTAGCATCTACTATTGCTAGCCGGGAATGATAAAGCGCGAGCTAGTTGCTTCGGATGAAGGCTCAGCGGTTGCACTAGCACTCGTACAACGAGTTCTCCAGTGAAGGCAGGAAAAGCTATCCGCTCGCGCTTGCACAGCCGTTGCAGTTAGTTCATGATAAAGTGAGACGAAGCGCTGGCGCCTATCGACGCGCTACACCGCACCTTCTACTGCGTTACAGGCAGGCTTCACCAGCACGGAGGACGTCCTGTGCAAGCCATATACAGATGTGTGGCTTGCGCATTTCTAATCGCGGATCGGTGTATGTTGTCAACTTTGTCAACGCGAACCAAAAACACAAGGCCACATTGTAGTGCTTTTTTAAACACTAGTGCCAGCTGAATCATTTTTAATAATAGGTGAGCCCCAAGATAGCTTTTAAATGATAGGATAGTGGAAACGCAGCAGAGACACCATGAATCATTCCCAGCGTCTTTCGTTGTGGGTAAAACCCGATATTTCAAATGTATGCACCCGGAACCAGTTTTATTAAACTTGTTAAAGGCGATTTCTCCCCGAAAACCCAATTTCTTGGAGACTAAATCCAGCTGAATGTTTGAAAATTAGAAGATATTCTAAGACCAATTTTACATGGGTCCCCAAGGTTGCTAGTTCGAAGGTCAAAATTATATTCTAATTTGCGTGACCGCCAACGCATTTTAGCTTCCAAACGAGCTTAAATTCGTACTGGAGGCTGGAAGCACGTCCGTGGAAGCTAAGCACTAACCCTATGATTTGTTTGCATGACACTATTGCGCGAAGACCTAGCCAATAAATAATATCGCGCCGACAATGTTTCGGTTACAAAAATACCTGCGCTACTTGAAAAGGAAATTCAATTATTTTTTTATAACGTATTTTAATTACTCTCCCGTCAGTTCGACCTCAGGACACCAGTGTGGAAAGAAAGGAAAATGAGTACGGTGGGGGTGAAATACTTAAAGGTGTGCCGGAGCCGGGCCTTTAGACATGCATATAAACATCGTGTATAAGTGAAAACAAAAATGTGAGAAAAAGAATTATTTTGTAAGCTCGAACACTATGTATCCGTGTATTACCACTACATTGTTTGTTTTCTTAGTGTAAATAAAATATAATCACGCACTGAAACGGACGCGCCATAGTGAATTTTTGTTTTTTAATTACTGATCTTTTTATAAATATACCTTGTAAAGAACCCAATACCGAAATGACTCCTTGAAAGATCCGATTTCTCCCGGATGGTTAGGTAATAGCGCCCTATTTCTACTCCTCAATTTCTTTTTTTCAAAAATTTAGAACATGAAAATGAAGATCCTAAATACACATCCTATTGAAATTGTGACAAGTAACTTTGTGCTGGTTTG
>JAZHYW010055371.1:0-10957 GCA_037355805.1 Ixodes ricinus | reverse complement strand
GCCACGTATTGCTTAAACTAAACTTTAGTTAGCGCATTTGTTCGGGTAATAGCCGCTCTTCTTATAAAACGAGGCAGGCTTGAGCCTACTTTTCTGCAAAAAATACAACAAAAAAATACATGCAAACAATAATCGCGCCCTGCATAAAAAAAAAGAGAGAAAAAAAGAATAGCGCATAGAATAACGAGGTTGAGAACACGATTTTGCGTAAAAATGCGATGTGAGCAGATAGCTCTTTTGCGCGAAGGCATTATCTCTCTCCCGTAAATCGTTGCCATTTTCTGCCGACCGCAGTTATTCGCTATACCCCGTGCTCCGCGGGAAAAGCAGACCCACAGGTTTTGTTCATAAACAGCGCGGCTACTACTCGAGCAAATACGGTAATTATCCGACCATATCCTGACGATTTAGCCCCCTAAATTATGTCTCCTGGCGGTAAAAATCTCCATGCCATGAAATGAATTTTAAGCTGGGATCTATCATTTGAATTCGGATTTACTAATCACGTATCGTTTATTGGACCAAAACAAAAAGGGTCGAAATTCAATTCGAAAATATAGCGGACTATTTGTTACCTCCTTTCTTTCGCAAATTTTCCGCCTTTTCACGTGATACATCCGTGGTCCCCAAAGCCCGTCAGCCTACCCCAGCTCACGCATTCGACACGAACAATGCGTCACTCGGACGTATGCGCTCGTCAACCATCAATCCGTGGAAGAATATTTGAATAGACCATTTGCTGTCTTACCCAAGCATCAAGGAGAATGCAGGGATTGGTGTTCCACGCGCCACACGCGCACGCCTTTCGTGTATAAAAGATTCGAAGTAAATAACCAAAAGAAAGCATTGACGAACGCGCGTGCAAGATGCCATATGTTTCCTAGGTTTTTGCTTTGGAAAATTTACTACTGCTGAGGCCAGCACGTGCGGCACGTGGAACACCAATCCCTGCATTCTCCTTGATGCTTGGGTAAGACAGCAATAGGTCTATTCGTGCTCGTGGACAATGAGAGCCGTGACGGCAGTTATCGTCGCTTGTGAACGGCAAGTTTCATAGTGTTCTTAAGAAGGACGGTGGAAGCTTGAAGTCATTGTACCGGTGCGCAAGCGCTTTATGACGGCGTGATTTCCCATACTGCTTTTGCGTTGAGGAGGAACACAAAGGAGGAAGAAGTTGAAAAATCATTTCATGGCCCTTGAGAAAGCCCCTTAAAAGAAAAAAAATATATTTTTTTTTCAAAAACATTTGCTAAAACACGCTTGTCAACAAAAAAAAAATTACGCGGAAAAAATATAATTTAGAGCAATATTAACGGAGCGAGATTTAGTTTAAATACTGCGCTCTAAGTCTATGGCGTCACGGAATGGTCTTACACTATTTCCACCTCAACGAGATGGTCATACACTCTCTCCTCCTCAACGTGATGGCCAAGCCGATCCACCTCTCTTCCACGCGCCCGAAATGCTGAGAGAGAAAACAAGTGGAAAAAAGGTTACTACCGACTAATCGCGTCTCGCGCCGTCAATATTGCTCTTAATATTTTTTTTGCGTAAAATTAGTTTTTGTTACGCATTTCCACACCAAGACTTTAAAAAAATCTCTTTTTTATTTTCAAGGGTTCTTTAAAGGATGTTTTCAGTACATTTTCTGGATCTTAGGGTTACCACTCTTTGTAGGGAAGGAAGCGTCCCTGAATTATGAGGAGTAATTTTGTATGCCTTGTGCAGGTTTCTAGATATCTTAAATCAAAAGTTTAGTTTCGGGGGTCTACGGCAAAACCTAAAGTACCGGCTCGAGCATGATGGCAACCCTCATAATCAGCTGTCCCCTAAAAAATTATTTTTTGACTTTTTATTGAGAACTTGTTGACTTCTTGTTAACTCTGATTACTTTCTTTGGACTTTGACTTCTTGTTGACTCCTAATTACTTTCTTTGGACTTTGACTTCCTTTTGACATGTTCAACAGAAAGTTTGTTGATTCTGTGTTGAAAATTTTCCGACGATTTTCTTTGGCCTGAGTCAAAAGCAAAGCCGTTGACTTTCTTTTAACTTTACGTTGACTTTTTTCTGCTCACTTCCTGTTGACAGTGCCATCAGAAACACCACATACCTTCTATTTACTTCGTGTTGAAAATGTTCAGTTGACTCTCTGTATACAGAGTGTCAAAAGAAAAGCTACAGTCTTTCTGTTTACTTTTTATTGAACATAGTACATACACCTCAACTAGATGTCAAGTCACTACGTTTTCTCAATAGTCTCTCACAAGGTGAGAACGGTAGGAGGCTGGCTTCAGCTGTCCCGCCTCCTGCGCGAGCCTACTACCCTTGACAACGCTTCGGCGTCTCGCGTACCTCGAGCGCTCAGTGAAAGCACGACGGAAGGCATGGGGCGCGTGCAGGAGGCCAGGCTTTCGAAAAGACACGCCCAGCCGTTCTCACTTTGTAAGCGACAGCACAGCGACCTTGCTGACCGTAGTAATCTAGTGAACTAGTAAACGAAAAAGCAAAAGAACTAGTCTAAAGTGGAGAAACCGCCTTGACTCGCTTCGTCCTGACTGGTGATATGCACAGAAGCGACAACCTTTCTTCTAAAAGCCGTTTTTGTGGATGTTGTTTTAACGACTGCGCCGAATTATCATTAGTTTCACCAATGCTTTTTAGAAAGAGATAGAATACACGAACTTGGAAACACTGTTTTCCTTTGTCAGACTTATGAGAAAGAGATCGGTTACTTTCGAACCTAACAAATGCTGAGATGGTCACCGGCCTAATGATTACCTTTAAACTGTAGCTTCATTCAGGTGTTGAGTGCTTCATGGCATTTGTGTTTGGTTCAGTGTCTTATGTGCTTTAAGGTATGTATGTAGTGCGTTCAAATACCACAAGGAAACCATATCTTAACAAAATAAAAATAAAAAAAAATTGCAAGGGTCATTTTTTTTCGGCTTTTTATCTGGAGCGAAGTGAAAAGCCGCAGTATGCCGGAGCGTGGGACGAAAGCTGCGCCGGGAACATCCCGGGTTCGATCCCCACCGGCTTCGCCCGTTTTGATCGGGATGGGTTTCGTATCGGCACGCGTTCGTGTGAATCACTACTGAGTGATGCACGTTAAAAACCCCAGGTTAGCGGTTGTACTGCACTGGCTAAATTTGTCATCAACAGCTAAAGGGGTATCCACACGAAGGAGAACTCCGCGGACGGATGTCGTGACGTCAACAACCCGGGAAACTCCGTCCTCGGCTCCGCACGCGCCTGCGGGGCTTTCGTGCTATCAGCACGAAGCCTCCGCGCCTCCGCCATGAGGAGAACGGCGCCGCGAGACGTCAAAAAGGGATGGAAATGTATGTCGCACGTGATGACGCGCTCCGCGGAGGAAAGGGGCGGATTTCTCCTTCATGTGGATACCCCTTAAGCGACCGGTTACCCGTTGAGGCGTACCAACATCAAGGCTATATAAACATACAAAGGAAGACAATCTTGTTTAAGCCGCAGCAAGCCTCCAAAGCTTTGTTGAATGAATGGCTAATGGTGAATTCCACTCGTAGATCCGGAGCGCTTTCCAAAATCCGCGAGGGAGGCGAAATTCCGCTCTGTGGGACCCGCTCGAAATCGACGAGGGGAAGATAAACTCTGCATTTTGGAGCGGCCTCCCCCACACCCTCCCCACCGCTTCCCCTTCCGCCGTTTAAAATGGCTGCTGCTCGAACTTGACAAGCCCACCAACGCCTCAGCCGACTGATCTTTCCGACGCAGAAATAACACGCGACACAGGCCGGGCGAAATTATACATACACCACGGCGCCCGTGTCGCAAATAACGAAGACGTCCGCGTTCGGCACCGTCACATACCTTTCGGCCGCCTCGAAGCGGCGGGGCACGGACAGCGATTGCCAGCGGTGGAGTTCAGATTTCGGGTACGACTTTAATAAACACAGATATAACAAACCATCACTTGCACGGTCGTTGCCTAATTTCTTCCTGCTTTATTGCACGGGAAAACGCCGGCGGAATGCACTGTAGAAAGGTAAACAATCATTGGCTGCGGAATGAACACGCCTAACCTTGCGTCTGCCTCCGGCTTTTCTGTCGTTCTTTTTCTCGTTCTTCCTCTCACGATCACAGATGTCAGTGCTTACGATTTACCACGCTCCACAGTCCCGGCTTTGTATCCCTGATCTACGCAAGGTAGAAGCGTCCGAGCCGTCACAATCCCGCGTAAACAACCGACGCACCCGAACAGATCCAAGTCGACGACCCTTCCGTGGCCCCGCCGACCCGCCAACTTCGCCGCGCCGCGCATGCGCACTGCCTAGGAAATGACGTAGAGCGCTCTGTACTTCCCGTATTTCCGGAGAGATCTGTGAAATCCCGCAGAGCAAGTTCGGCGGGGTTTGGGGCGCTCCGTGGAGCGGGCGCTGCTAGAGATCTGCGAGCGGAAGATGACCAGCTCGAGCCACATCTGCGAGCGGAATATGCGCGCTCCAAATGGAGCGCTTTTGGAGCGCTCAAGATCTGCGAGCGGAATTCACCATAAGGTGTAAAGCATTTTGTTTTTCTTTTTAAACGTCTGTAGTTTTTCAATTGAAAAGCAAGAAAAAATCTAATCAAAAGCTCTCGACATTTTCTAACCTCTGATGACTTTTTTTTCAACAGCCTTTCCACAGAAAAGCACCACAGATTTTTGTAAGGCGCATGGACATCGTGTGACGCAAGTTTTGAACCAACGTTGGTTCGTACCGCGCTACCGTGAAACTTTCGATTTGCCTAGTCGTACGATTTGTACGTCGGTAACCCATTGGCGTCTGGGACCTTCGAGAGTGAACGTGCAGCAGTCAAAGCACGACGAAAGGCAACCAGTGCGCGCTGGAGGACAGCCGTTTTTAAGAGACGCCCTGCTGTTCTCATCTCCTGAACGTTATATTTGAAGGCGATGTCTAGAGCGCATGCTCAGAACGACTCATATTTATAGGCTCCCTAGAACGGCAGTCTCGATTGTGTCGCATGCAGGTCGCAAAACAACTTCGAAAGCTCGCCATCAGCACGCGCTCAGCAGCCGGGGACTCAGTTATGGCTGCGAGCGAATGGCGTTCATAGCTGTGTGTTCTGCGCTCAAGTGCGTGCTGGCAGTGATCGTTCACCAGATTCGTTTCCCACTGTAAAACCCTTGGTTCGTGGAAGACGAGAAATTGCTTTGCCCACATCTCGTGCTAATGACGACATCTAAATACTTGCTGTTGGCAACGTGTGCAATCGAAAGCGTCGCTGTAAACGGCCTTCCACGATTGGCCGAACGCTGAGTATGACACAGCAAAGGATTTCTCATTGACGGAAATAAGAGCAATGTAAGAACTTCAATTTTGACGGTGTTGGCAGTGTTAATTTCTTAGCGTTATGATCTCAAGCTTCCACCAGGCTCATTACAAACACCGTCGAACTTATTGTTCGCAAGGTAATGACATCACGAGAGGGAACCATAGGAGGGCGCCGCCAAATCATCTTGCCGCTCCACCCGACTGGTGCCCCAGGAGTATGCCCATGAGTGCAAGCACGTGCAGCTTACGCATGAACATGGCTTTGGGCATGCTTGTACTTGCACGGGCTTGTCCGCACGAGCAGAGACATGGCAACGGCCAGTCGCCTTGCTTGCAATCGTCTACACGCCTTTTTCTACAAGGACGCGGCCATCTTGAATGTCGTCACTTTCGGTATGCGGTAAAACATCGTTTTGATCTCTCCACGCCGATGAAAGATGTTTACGAAAAATGCGTGATCGTCACACATTCTTGTTTAGCCTCACCTATATTTTCTCGCATATTTCAGGTTGAAATGTTTTATATATTTTTTTTCGTCCCGCCTACCAGATACGGTAGAAACGACAGGAAACAGGAAACGTCTATAGGGAGAATTCACTGGCGGCCATAGCTGTGTGCGCGACTGCTGAGCCCGTGCTGATGGCGAACTTCCACAGATCTTTTGCAACGTGCATTATACACCATCAAGATTGCCGGTCTTAGCGGCCTATGAATGTAAGATGGTTCTGAGCATGCGCTCTACACAGCGCCTTATAACGTGGCGAGTAGTGAATACCCCTATAAAGACTTCATAGTGAGGTCCATGCCAATGGGGGATCTGGTGACCGAGTAGGCTAACGCACATCAGCTCGGGGCACGTGGAGCGAAAGCAGCTCGCCCTGCAGAACCCAGGGATCCTGGGCTCAATCCCCACCCCCTGCCCGTTTCGATCTGGATGTGCATCGTACCGGTGTGCGGTCGTGTATCACTACTGCGTGGTGCACGTAAAAGACCCAAGGCTAACGGTTGGACTGCGCTGGATAAATTTCTCATCTACAGCTGAGGTACCAGACGGCCATTAAAGCTGACTACCTTCGGCTGCATACACATACAAACAACATTGCCTATAGGCCGACCGCAAAAACGCCTTTGATCGCGCACGTCGCCAAGGGCAGCTGTGAGATGGTAGACACCGCAATTTAATAACGCCCGCGGCCAAATCCAGTCATCTTTTAGTGTGAAAAAACCCTCTCCACATCTCACAAAAAAAAAAATCCAGAAAGAAAGATGCAACTCGAACCCAGATCAAGATCGAAGTCGAGTCGAGCCAAGAAAGCAACCAAGGATCGCTTCCCGCCCCGGGGGGACCGATCTGATTGCGCCATTCAGGAGATGAAATTCGCTCGTCGACGCTGTCGCGTGGGGCAGCACTATCTGGGGCCTCTTGGAGTCGGCAGTCATGTCGTATCGAATTGCCTTTTGCTATTTGGTGGGCACCCTTCAAACGCCATCCGTCCCCATTCGCGGCTCAGTCTAACCCACCCCCCCCCCCTCTCCGCCCCCTTCGTCTCCCGACTCGTGGAGGGCGAATGACAAACGTATACTTCCTTCATCTCCACTCGGCTCTCCCCCCCCCGAGGAATGATGCGATCCTTACCGTGTTTATACAAAACCACATAGAAGGCAAGTCCTGAGAATGACGTCATCTTTAGTGGATTCCCAAACGGTCCCAAGCGGCAAATATGCCGAGGCTTGACAAAGCGGCCTAAGCGGTCCGTCTTGACGTCGTCGCGTTGGGTTCGTTGTGAGATGCTGCTGCGCTCTGGCGGCCATACTGACCCAAGCTAGGCGGCGCTGCGTAGGTCCACTAGTGATGACGCTTGCGGAGGGGCTAGATGTAAGCCTTGTCGTCTAGGCTGTATTGGTTTATACGGGTACTTGGTTAGTGCGGAGCATTTGTCTCATTTATCGCGCGAGCCGCTGAAAAATGGCGGGAAGTCGGGTGCTGGGCCGTGTGCAGTCGCCGAAATGGTGGTCGGCAGTTTTGTTTCCTACTTGAAATGCTCCCGAGGGATTCACCACACCAATGTTTTTGTTTTGTTTTTTGCTTTAACCAGGGCCAAGCCAAGCTTTACACCGATGAATAATTCATAAAGGGAATCTCAAACTCTGGCTGATGTCATTTTCACAGTTCGTGCGTACGGTATGTCCCTTTATTCTCTTTCGAAGTCAGGAACATGCGCGTGCTGGGCTGTAATCTGGCCCGTGTGGGCTGTAATTTTTATAATGATGTATAAAAGGCCACTTCCCGTGCAAAATAAAAGAAAAAAAAGAAGAAGAGAAAGACTCTTATTTCTGGGTGTGCATCAGCCCGGGAAATCTCTCTGTAGTAACTTCGAAAAATGAGTGAAGAATGCACGTGCATAACTTTGATTAGCGCTCCAGGGTAAAAGAGCGTACGGGCGCCTATCTGGGATAACCGAACGTTGGGTTAACCAACGTTGGGTTTGACAGTATTGCCACAGTTCACCGCAACCTTGCCTCAGAGAGTTGGGGCCGCGCCGGCAACGTCTCAGGGGATCGTTGACCGAGTGCTCTAGCGCACAGCAGCTCGGAGCACATGGAGCGAGAGCTCGAGTTGCAGAACAAAGGGATCGTGGGCTCAATCCACGCTCCTGCCCGTTTCGATCTGGATGAGTAATAATTGTACCGGCGCAATGTCGTGAATCACTATTCGCGACTCCAGCGAAATCGACGCCGCGTAGCGGCAACGCCGAGAAGCTCAGAGAGGAGGTCGTTTCGACTCTGTCGTCTGCTATCGCTGCTTGGTTCTCGTATAGGCCGCATAGAAACAAACATTGTCTCCAGTAAATATTTTTATGCTTCCGCCGTGTCATTCCTACGCACTGACTAGAAGAAGGTTTCTACCGTCGAAAAATCGCTTTGCTTTTATATGTAACACCGATTTTACGCTGCAGTGCAAGACATTTGTTGTGGTCCACATGTTGAACGACGAAAACGACCTCCTTTCGTCCGCCATTTTGCCTGACCAGCGCGCCCCCTATAGTTCGCTGGAGTCGCGAATACTCAGTTTACCCTTAAAGGAGACATGAAACGAGTTTTCTACTTCCGCTAAATACTACTTAGACTCACTCCTTAACTGTAATGACTCAATGAAGTTGCCTTTGTTTTTCTTTCAAGGCAATGGCAGTCGCGACACAAATTCGAGAAATATGATTATCGTTCCTCCCTCAACTCGGAGCCAGACAAAGTGGCCACGTGGCCTGGTGTCTATCCTGTGCTGCCAACGTTAATCATAGCCACGCGCTGCGGTTGGCGAAGTAGAAAACGCGTGCTGAGCAAAGTTCAAAACGCGTGCGTCACAGTGCAGAAGTACAGTGTTCAGGGCAAGTCCACCACGAGGTAGTGGTGGCAGTACAACCTGGTACTCATCAGTAGGTACAGAATCAGAAAAACCGCGGCCTCCAATTAAGGACCGTTGTAGATGCTCACTAGATGCTCCTACGGAGCTCATGTTTCGAACGTCTTTCGCGTTCAGCACGTGCAATGGAACTCTCTCGGCCACTGATCCCCCGCGATGGCGCGGACTTTTGTGGAAGGGTAGTGGAGGGTCTTTCACCGTGGCTCCGTAGATTGCGGCGATTGGCCCTCACTAGTGCTTTGCGGGAAAGTGGGCACCCTGCACACTGAACTTTTTGAGGGCCGTTCACACGCTTGCAACCGGGAAGGACCGACCGAGACAAGACCGCCTTTTAAGCCTTTTGCGACGGCGTGCGACCAGCTCCACAGCAGCGTCCTACGCCGTCACAAGAGGCCTAAAAACAGGTCTAGTCTCGGTCGGTCCTTCTCGGTTCCAAGTGTGTGAATGGGTTTTACAGCGCAGAAACTGAGCTGTACCGCAACGCGTTACAAGTAATGGATTACTTGTAATCGGTTACATTTTGACTGTAATTTTTGTAACGCTTCAATTACTTCTTTTAAGGAGTAACGATCATTGTAATTGAATTACTATTTTGCTGTAATTAATTACAAAATTACCCATTAAAATTTTTCTCAATTTTCTTTTTTTCTTTTTTTTTTCGGGGGGGGGGGGGGGGCTGGAGTTACTCAGCTTTGGGCATCGGCCAGTTTTTCTTTTTCTTTTTCGAAACCACTAAGCACGAAACCTCGAGGATTAGTAGGCCACTCCACTTTGCTTCGTTTCCTGGGTACATTTTATTTTTTGGTACATCGGATATAACATCTGGGTATGAAAATTGACCTTATCCAGCCTTTTGTGAGTAATGAATTTAAACAACGCTCTTATTTTATTGCATGTTACATGAGGGATTGGGTGTGTTGGCGTCATTCACTCAGCTCTAAGCAAAACCTGTCAAGGCTTTCTTTTCTTATTTTTCCGCAACAACTGAGCGCGAGACCCCAAGGATTATGCTACCGTAACAATAAAAAAAAAGCTGAATGTAAAGTAACGTGGGGAGTAATTGATTACTTTAGAGTAATTTTTCGATTAATTTTTGAGACTGTAATTTTAATTGTAATCGGTTACTTTTACAGTGAAGTAATTGTAATTGTAATTGGTTACTTTTTTCAGTAACGTGTACAAGTCTGGGTATACGTAACCCTTTTCTTTGTGTGAACACAAACAGTTCTTAATGATGCCAAATAAGAAATGTGTGCGCGCGTGCCTGCGTGTGCGTGCGTGCGTGCGTGTGCGTGTGTTTGTGTATGTCGGTCTCCACCAGTCTTGTACGCGTTACTAGAAATAAAGTAACCGATTGCAATTACTTTATTGAAAAATGTAACTGATTACAGTAACCAATTACTGCAACACAAAAGTAATTGAAAATAATCAGAAAATGATTGCTGACTTTTCACGTTACTTTTTTAGCTTTTGTATTACGAAATCAAAATTGCATACATATGTTCTAAATTGGAGACGAAGCACTCTCGACAGCTCGACAGTCAAAACATCGCTGACCGCGTTGACAATTTAATCCTTCTGGTATCTTGCTATCTTTTTTTAGTTGTTTCGGGTAAAAAAAAAAAAAAAAGTGTCCAACGTTGGCACAACACAGACGAATGACGCTACGGGCAGAGAGGCGATTTTCTAGGTAAGGAAATTAAACTCTAAGGTTTTAGCTCTTTCGGAAACATAGAATTTATTATTTGTAGTTGATTACAGAAAAAACGTAACTAGATTACACCGAATGTTACCGCACAAACGAAGTAATTGAAGCGTTAGAAAGTTACAATAAGATGTATTTGATTACAAGTAAGCACTTACTTGTCACTCGTTCTGTACAGGTCTGGGGCCCTGAGCTGGACGCTTGGCGAAAACGACGGCGAGAAATCTGGCGGCAGCGATTGGCCAACGCCACACTTGACGTTGGCGCCGGTCAATCATAGCCGCCGAATTTCTCGGCGACTTTTCCGCCAAGTGTCCAGATTAGGGCCCCTGGTCTCTGCCAAAGAGCCGGAGCTGGGAAGCATGTAGTACTAATATTAAACAGCGCACAAAACGTCGGCGGTAGAGAAAAGGACAGTAGAACGAAAGAGCGCTAACTCCCAACTGATTTATTTAGACAGAAGAGAAAAGGAGGACAAAGAAGCACATCAAACCTTTCTGCTGCTAACTCTGAATTT
>JAZHYW010055370.1:0-10579 GCA_037355805.1 Ixodes ricinus | reverse complement strand
ACGTATTGCTATTGGCGTGGATAGGTTGCATTGGTGCAACAGTTTATCCCATATACGTTAAATAAAATCGTAATCTTAAAACGATCCTGTCATCTCAATTAACCATAAGAAAATACGTACTATTTGTTGGAATACTGCTACTTAGAGTTCGTTCAGAATGCTAATGTTTTGTGATTGCTTCTCTTTTCGTTTTTACTGTGACCTTGCTTTTATTTATAATGCCTTTTTCTAATCAACTATACTCTGCGAGTCTGGAGGTGCTTATAGTGGCGACATGTTTGTAGCTACGTATATTGCTCATATGTTTATTATTTGATCTCTTTGTCGTAAAGTTGCCGGCCGTACACTCAAGTGGGCGTAAAGCTTAAGCCACCTACGCCCTTTACCTTAAGGTCTGCCCTTTTGCGGTGTCGCACCGCAGACACAATTAAAAGGACAAACAAGTATACAAAGACCCCAGTGGAGTTGAAACCCATTTTCGAACGCGTCAGTGACCCAGAGTACGGTGACTGGAACGCGTCTTCGGCTGCAGTGTTTACCGTACAATCCCGCTCACGCATCGACAGGGGTTCCGAAGTGGCAGCCAATTGCGTCACAGGAGCCTGCGTGTCAGGCTGTTATAAATCTCGATCCTGGTGGTTAATCGCACAAATGCTAGCCAGCAAAGGCGAGCGGACGCAAGAGGCGCTCACGCTGCGGCGTCCCACCTCCGTCTCTGCCTTAATTTCTGTCAACACTCCGGCATTCAGAGATACCCCCCGCAGCATGAGCGTCTGGACTCTGCACCGTCCACCCTTGCTGCTGTGCTCCGGCCATGATTGCGCTAGGCAACAATGTGGCACTTCTATGAGACGTCATCAGGGAGGAATCGAGGGGAGAACTTTTGAGCACCTGGCAAGCACACCAGTGTCGACGCGTGCTCGAGGCACCATACCTGGGGTTTGTCCACGCTCCTGGGGGAACTTAGTCGAAGGTGAGAACGCGAGCCGC
The DNA here is from genome assembly GCA_037355805.1 of Ixodes ricinus. Classification (NCBI taxonomy): domain Eukaryota; kingdom Metazoa; phylum Arthropoda; class Arachnida; order Ixodida; family Ixodidae; genus Ixodes; species Ixodes ricinus. The sequence goes on along the minus strand of JAZHYW010055370.1, from coordinate 9,589 downwards.
TGCGCATGGCGTCCGGCATCCCCGGAACCGGGACCTAGGAGGCGTCTTCAAGGCTCTTACCGAGGCTACGCGAAGCACCCGTGTCATGCGGTGCGCGCAACTTCGCACAGATGGCTGGCGCCTATGCTGGGAATCTTCTAACGAGGTTTACTGAGGCTTCTCTTTGGCGGAAATTTGAGGAGTGCGATTATCTCTTCGTGGAGTCGGCGGGCCCACGCGAGGGACCGGCGCCACACCTGTTCTGTCACATTATCGCCGGTCGCAACAACTCCCGTTTGTTGTGGCACGAGGTAAAACAATATAACGAGGAGACACGCCCACTGCAAGGCGCTCAGGCTACATATACGAAGCAGCCGCCTCGGTGGCTCCGAGGCGAGAGCGCTGGCCTTACGGATCCCCAAGTGGCGGGTTCGAATCCCGGCCGGAGTGTGCCCGCAATCTGACGGAGGCTGATTGCGGAGAAGGCGCCGTGTAACCGAGCTTTCGGTTGCACGTCAAAAGATCCCCAGGTGGTCCAAATTAATCCTCAGTCCTCCGCTGGGGCGTGCCAGATGCCCGTCGTTGGTTTGGCACGTAAAACCCCAAATTTGACTTACATATACGAAGCGTAAACCGAATGTTTGTGCCTGCCTTCCTCGCGTGAAGGGGCGTTCTGGAACGCTTGCCGGCGTCTGTCGGGTCTTTTAGTGCATCCAGTTATTATCGTGGTCTTTTTGAGCACAATCTAAATTGTACCCTTTAGCATTAAATGAAGGGTGATGTAGTCTGGTCATTATGTGCTGTTATTCCGCGACATGCAGGTTCTCTAGAGAGGACAAGAAAGATACAGCGCCTTCGGCACTCTTCGGAAAAATGCTCGAAGAAACTCAAACACTGTAGAACGCTCACTTCCGGGACAAACAGCTTACTTCCGGGGGCTTCATACCTGTTTGCTCAGTGCGTCATCCAGTGGATATCAGTGGCATTGACTGAGCGGCGCCGCCACTTCTTGGGAGCTAGCGCAATCTCTTGATATTGCTCCAGCTATGGCAGTGGCTAATGGTACCATGCAAAAATATAAGGATATTGGACAGGAATGTTTCACATTTTTGCGCAAGCCCACTGGCACTGATGTGACCCAAGTATGTCCACAAACAACGCTGCACGCAACTCTGAATTATGGGTCATTAAAGACGTCCCGCCCTCCCGACCAAAACGCGTGTTTGTTGAATATGTAATTTCAAGTATAAAACCACGCTGAGGCTTTCAGCTTGTCCTTCGTAAAGCTTTGATTCATCACAGGATTTTTCTTGTTGACATACACACGAGGGAATTCTCCATAGAAATGAGAGTTGAATGCGGCCCACATATTGCACACCAGCAATGTTTCAGTGCTTGATTTATGCTCGCGACCAGCAATGTTTCCACTATCACCAAGGTAGTGACTAGTGCCGGAAGTGACCAATACCTAACAATACCTGAAACTCAGAATGTGTTCTATGCTTTCTCAAGCAAAGCTCGTGGGTAACGGTGAACACTGGTCGCATAACTTCGGCCCCAGCTTGAGTGTCCGCTTGTTCTGGTTGCGAGTTGAAAGAGTTAACGCTTCCCATAATTTTCTCATTTTTAGAGCGCAGCTCTGAGGTGCCCGTTTCCGGCTTGACCGGCATCGGCGTCGCCGTCGCCGTCGGCGTAACCGCGCGTTGCATTATAGGGCGTTTCCCATAATCGACGTCACAAGTGACGTCACGTCTGGCGTCATGAAGGTGACGTTCACACGGCACCCTAAATTTAGCGGGGAAATTTTCCCGCCAAATTGAGCGCGGACGTTTTTGGGCCTAATTTAGGGGGTATTTTCCCGTTAAACTTAGCAGGAAATTTTTTCTGCCAAATTTAGCGGGGAAATTTCTCCTCTAAATCTAGCGGAGGAATTTCCCGGGAAATTGTCCCACAATTTTACGATAAATTCCCCATCTGCACGGGTCCCTTCTCTCTCTCAAGAGCTGCGCTCTAATTCAGCCTTACAGGCGCCTTTTATTTTTTCTATGACTGCCATTGCGCGCAGAGGACAACTAACACGATTTACGTAGGTTATGAATTTTGGATGATTAGTTCTATCCGGTATTTAACTTACGCCTCAGCAACAATGGTTGCATCGCTCACTATAATTTTTAAAATCATTGGCTCTTGAAAGAAAATATTCTGGGGTTCTCAACGCTCTTTCAGAATCGTCACTCTTGCTTTCAAGTTTGTAACCGCCGTCTAGATCTGTGCGCAAGCGTCCGTGCTCTCCCTCAACGTTGTATACAACTCTAATGCAATTATATATACTGTAATACGATCGTCTGCGAGTTTATATGTAATCACAAACGTGCAGCAACTAGGGAGTACGAGATGGATAAATAACTGAAAGTTCCCGCGCTCTATCGTCAGACGGGAGACATTCAAAGACGAGGCTGACTTTAAAAAAAAAAAACCTTAAATGGCAGCCTTTTATTTTTTTCTTGGCGGTGGCGTTGGCGTCGATTAACACGCCCGTTTTTCCCTATTTAAATGCCTTAAGTGACGGATATTTTGAGGTCGCTACGTTTCTCCAACAGGTTCTGCTTTCCATTTGTGATTTATTAAAGGGACCATGAAATTATTTTTCCACTTCTTCCTCCTCGGCTTTCCTCTTCAACTCAAAAATAAAAATTACACCATCTTCCCGAGGGGAACCATGGGGTGATGCGGAGCATCGTGTTGGTTGCGAGGAAAGAGTCAGTTGCGTGCTGACGTCGAGAGATGGCGCCACCGACTGCCCTAGCGTTACCCCCTACGCGAGCCTTCGTCGCGGCTCGCGGCAGAGAAACTTGGAACGCTCGCCGCTCTCCGTTTATTTTTTTTTCACACTTGAAGGAGAGGAGACTAGAGGAGGAGAGTCGCGCGTGCGCGCGCGGTGTGAGTAGAAGCGAACGAACGCGCAGTGCACGCAGCTGGTAGAGAGAGAGAGCGGAGAGAGTAACGCGCAGCTGTTGGAGAGAGGGAAGGAGTGTTGCGCAGTGCGTAGTGCGAGTGCGGACTACGACGCCGCGGGACATAGACCTGATCAAGAGATGCTCCGCATCTAAAATGAGAAATCAAGTGGTCATGAACAAGGTTATACTCCGTTCACCCTTAAGCTGAGACTACTCCGTTTCATACTTAGTGTGCAACTCTGTCAAAGCTACTGTCTCGAGCGCGTAGCTTCATCTGTGGTTTCATCTGCGCGAGAACGCGTGCAGATGCATCAAGGAGATCATGTCCCATGCTCGCGCCAGCAGCTTTGACAGCGTTGTACGTTAAGTATGAAACGAAGTCTAGAAGCTCCGCTTTCTGCGCGAGCTTTCCGCCCTTGCTAACACAAGTGTGAACGCGCAGGCACGCGCAACCAAAGCACCGAGGAAACCAGCGAGGTCGCGCTGAAGGTGGAGCTTCTTGTCTCAGCTAGAGTGCCTCGATGTCCCTCTGTTTAGGGTGATGCCATCGTTTGTGGTACCCGATGCCGACAGCACGCGCTCACAGGAAAAATACAAAGAAATCGCAGGAAACAAAATGTCGCTGTAGCACAGTCAACGCCACGAGCGCGTGCAGGGACACGCTCTTTCACGCGCTTGAGAACAAAAAATAAAAATAAACGTTAGAAACAAAATGGCCAGATGTCATCACTCCCAAGCAAAGCGCACATGAAGGCACCCTAGTCTCAGCATAAAGGTGAACGGATTAAACTACAGAATGGAAGCTTGGGCGTGTTGGTAAGGCATGATTATTTAGAGCGTACAGCGAAACAAACGGGGCGGAGTATTAGCGGCGAGATGTTTTGGTGGCGCCCTCCTATGGTTCCCCCTTGTGACGTCATTACCTTGCGAACAACAAGTTCGATGGTGTTTGTAAATAGTATGGTGGAAGCTTGAAATCATTGCGCTCTCAAAGGAACACTGCCAACACTGTCAAAATTGAAGTTCTTTCATTCCTCTTATTTCCGTCGATGGTAAATCCTTTTCTGACGTCATGGTCAGCGTTCGGCGCAATCGTGGAAGGCCGACCACAGCGACGCTTTTGGTCGCGCACGTCGCCAATAGTATTTCACCGCAACCGATGACTCCGAGTGTCCCTCGTGTTATTGAAGAACACCACGAAAATTGTCGTTTCGCAAGTGATGATAAGCGCCGTCACCGCACCTCATTGGCCACCAACGCGAATTCAAATATAGGTCAATGCATTGAGTGTTGACTATATTCTGTTTCACCTGACGATGTACCTCAGGAAAGGCTACAAGCGCGAGCTCCTTGCTCTAGGAGACGTCTCCGGTGGCACAAGCCTCGTGCACTAAGGGCAGCTGCCAACGCTGTGAGTCTCGCGCTTCTAGCCTTCGCTGCGGTACAACATAAGGTGAAACGGAGTATAGCGCATACGTCCGAGTGACGCAGTGCTCGTGTACTAAGCGTGAGCTGGGTTCGGCTGACGTGCTAGGGGTGCCGCGGATGCGTCACAGTGAAATGGCGGATAATTTTCGAAGGAAAGGAGGTGAAAATACTTTGCTGCAATTTCAAATTCTTGTACCAAAAAGCGGACTTTTAGCTTTCTAGCCTCCTGTAGTAGTTTCTTGTTTTCTTTGCCCGCTTAACATTACTATGATTGGTAAAATGTCAACCTAAAATCATTTATCCCAGCACAAAGTTCATATCATGGCGCCCCTAAAGTAAGGTAATCGTCGTTGGGGGCAATTGTACCTTGTTCACCTTGGCGGCTTTGATCGTGCTAACGCAGACGAAAGTCTGGGCGGCAGGATCAGGCTTGTACCCGCGTCCAGGGACCGATTCGTTCAGGCACGCGTAAACTGAGCCTCGCGAATGTCTCCCCACCGTTCTCCGACTTGGGAGAGCGAACGCACCTCTAGCGCACGGCACGTTTCCGGCAGCTCAGGTTCGCGATTCTCAAACGCGTCGGTCGTCGGTGAAGCTTCCTGCTTTCTGCCTTAGCAACGGGAGCGTAACGCGCGGGCGGATGCAAGACAGGCTTGAGACGGGGCAAGTTTTCTAGCGATTGCGCTGGAATGCAGTGCTGACCTTGCTGATTGAGCGCTGGCTGGGTGCTAGTTATTATTGATATTTCCTGATAGAGCACTGCATCGGTGCTAAGTAAGGTTGAAGTCAGCGCTAGCGCTCGTCCCTATTGAAAAAACCAGCTTAAGCTGGTCCCAGCTTCAAGCTGGGTTATTGCCCCAGCATGCCCAGCTTGGCATGTGGTCATGCTGGTTGATCTGGTCATACTGGTCATGCTGGTTGATCTGGTCCCAGCTTCAAGCTGGGTTATTGCCCCAGCATGCCCAGTTTGGCATGCTGGTCATGCTGGTTGATCTGGTCCCAGCTTCAAGCTGGGTTATTGCCCCAGCATGCCCAGTTTGGCATGCTGGTCATGCTGGTTAAACTGGTCATGCTGGTGGACTTCCCAACCAGTTTAACCTGTTTAAATTAATACACAAGATAAACAAGCCAAGCTCTTCAGAAAAGCCAACTCGGCATCCAATTTATTATTTTCGTACTTGCGGCCGCCTCACATGAGCTCAGATGCTACATATCCTCGGCGCTGACACAGTACTAACCGACGCACAGACAGTGGTTCTCGGTGCAAAGCCAACAATGTTAATAAAACCAGATTGCTTATCTTTCAACACGAAAAATACTAGACACACGCCAAAAACAGGCAATAGCAAAAGAAAATACTACACGGATGAGAGAAGCGAACCTGGGTCCCGCCAGTGATCGGGGCGAAGCGGCAACTTGCGTGGTCGGCAGAGGCGAGGAAATCCGTGTGGCTTGGATGGCATTGGCGATACTCCTCGGCACCACCGTCATTCACGAGCACACACACGTTCGAAGACACGAAGCGACGCCTCAGTCGGGACGTCCGACATCTTCCCGCACTGAACGGACTGCCGCTCGCTGTCTCCTCAAAACCCGCTTCGCTTGCACCGTCGTTCAAGTAGTCTCCAAACAACGCGCACACAGCCGTCCCTTCGAAAATCTGCCCAAGATAGCCAAACGCGTCTCAAATTCTCCGTTCCTACCACTCTCTCTCTCTTTTCTCGCACACAAAGGTAGCTTGCAGCGCGCCTGACGCGCCCGGTCGTCTACCAAAAACGAGAGGACAAAGAACAGGACGTGGCCTCGTTCCAGCCTAAGCCGACCTTGGCGCGCGCGCTCCCAGCAATGCCAGTTCGGCTATCTCTAGCCGACCTTGGCGTGCGCGCTCCCAGCAAGACCAGCTTGACCACCACGATTATTAGTTCGACCAGATTCACCAGCTTGTCTCCCAGCATGACCAGCTTGTCTCCCAGCTTGACCACATTGGCTCCATGGAAAACCAGTTTGACCAGTTAGGACCAGACTGGCTCCCAGCTACACCAGATTGAATCTAAAACCAGATTCTAGTTAGACCATGCTGGTTTTTACTTAAACCAGACTGACCAGCTTAAATTCTAGCTTGCCCAGCTTAAACCAGCTTGATTGCCAGTTAAACCAGTTTGACTACCACATTGACCAGATTGACCAGCTTAGTTACCAGCTTGGCCAGTTTGATTTTCATGCTGGTTTTTCCAATAGGGGTACTAGTGTTGATTTAGTGCTGCGACGTATCTACAGTGGCAGGATCCAGAGGGGGGGGCACACCGAGGCGGCCCCCCCCAAACAAAGTCAACCCCCTCCCTCCCCGTTCTCGGAGGGCAATTTGACATGGGTGGACCCCCTCACACAAGAAAGAATGGGAGAATAGGTATCCTTAAAAATGTTCCGCCCCCCCCCCCCCAAAAAAAAAAAAAAAACACGGAGTTCTGGATCCGCCCCTGCGTATCTATGATCACTTTATGCTCTGCTACCTTCTTCTTCCCATACAGGCTGACCACCAGAAATTTCTGCAGCTCGTTTCTTTGATTTTTTTTTTGATCAGTACATTAATTAAATTAAAAACACAAGTCATCGCTGTGTCTACGGAGCTGAGTGGCGCTGCTGCGAACAGGCCCTTAATCTCGTAATAGTTTGCTGCAACATGGTAGCTGCGGGAAAGGTCTCACCCCCTATTTCCAGAAACAAATGGGGTGACTGTTCCACTTACTTCGGATACTCAAACCTTTCGACGTAGAAGCATCCGCGAGGGCCCTTTTCTCTTCGCAAGAATGACTCCCCAAAACGACCAGCTCCTTCTGATGCCTGAAGCGCTTCGGAGTCGTAGGCAATAAGAAAAGCAGTGTCATTCTCTCGTTTCACATAAAGACGAGACCCAGCGCCATAACCTCCAACTGTGGTTGTCGTCCGGAAGGGGGTTGCGCTACCTCTCGCTCCTTTAATCCTACCCTTTACGACGCGGAGAAGGTAGGGAGAGTAGCGCAACTCCCCATCCGGATGCCAACCGTAGTCCGGAGTCGTCGCCGTTGCGTGACAAAGACCTGCGCATGCGCAAAGCTCTCTCCAAAAATATATATCTTGTTTCTTTGCAGTAGACTACAGTAGAGTCTATGGTAAGCCCAGAAACGGTGGGAAGTTGCATTTTTCCTCGTTTACGCGCTCTAAATGGTGGATGCGCGAGGTTTACTCGACGCCTTCTTAAAGCACGTCGTTCGCAGCGCGCCCTCATCGGCGGACTCTCTGCTTACAGTGTGCCAAGAACGACAGTGTCATGCCTATTACACATCTCATACATCACACACACACAAAAATACGGTGTCCGCTACATACACAATTAAAAATGTAACCGTGGAAACATCTCACGCATGTTTGAAGCCTGTGTGCTTCTGACATGCATGGACACGTCTGCAAACAATTTCGCTGCTACCAATGTGGCCGCCATGCAAGAAAGAAACAAAGACAGTGTCAGTCTGTAAATTGCCTTTCGGACAATGTATTAGTTGTGTGACCGCGGTTTTAATGCGATCTTGATAGCGCGTAATGCGCGCCGAGGAAGCCCTGAGTAGAAGGTCACCGTCTGCACGCGCCCATCAGCAACGGACTCTGCTACGGCCTCCAGCAAATTTCCGCCTACGGCTTCTATTATGCGGGGTATACGCTCATTTCTCACGCTCCTTTGCGCACCGATCCCGACAGGGTCGGAAGAGTCAAGTGCGAGCGCAGTGTGCATGCCGTTCTCTGCAAATGCATGAGAGTCGGTCCGGATGCCGTGTTTTCGTGGAGGAGGTCCACAGCACGGACGAGGAGCTCGATCCTGGCTGGCGATGCTCTTGCTTCTTCGCGCCGCAACGGTGCTGCTCTCATCGATTCGACGACCTCGTGAGCGCTCGCCGCCGCCGCCGCCGGCGGAGAGAGAGCAGGCCGGCAGCATGGAACGGAGGCCATTCATTGTCGCCGCTCTCTCCGATCGGGAATAAGTTATGGCGTGCCCAACGCCTGGCCATTGTTCTTGGCAGCGTGGGGCCGCGCGCGCGCCTCGGTCTCTTCGGCAGTGGCGGGGCGCGCGAAACAGAGCGATTCCCCCTTGTATTGGGGGCGTGTCCGCCGGACAATCGGTGGAAACAGTCGTGAATAGAATGTCCCGAACCTGTCGAGTTTCCAAGTTCAACAAGGTTCGGCTTTGAGAACCTTTGTCGCGATGTCTGACAAACAGGTTCAGCTTAAATTCGATTCTTTTGTAAGCTTGCGCGTAAAAAACGTCGCCAACGAGCTAACAACGCCTGGCTGAGGACATTGTTGCCTTGCTTCACACTCTATATCTCGAAATCATCAGAGCTTAGCAGACGATAAGTTAGAAGGCATTTTCTGGCGACATTCCCATCGTTCCAAGCGCTTGTGCAGAGCACTTCTGGTGCAAGCTTTTGCTTCTAACTCGTAGTGAGGACTTCCGTGGCGAACTTAAAACTCGGAGCGTGTCGTTCATTTGTTGACCGTGACATGTATTTAGCAACTGAAGTAAGCGACGCCGGCAGAGTCGGTGATGCTCCAGCACATTTGATTTTTTTTTTTAATCGTCGTTTGAACGCTTCGTACGAATGCCGATTCGATCACCAAGGACCCGATATAGTGGTCGCAGTCCATGATAAAATACTCGCATTCGAGCACCGCGTACTCCCTTCAGTATTCCTACTTTTGTGTGTTTCTCCCATAGACTTGCGCGCATCGCATGGTGTCGAGCCCTGGCTGCCGATGGAGCCACCGACGGGTTCCCGATCCGCGATGCAGCCTACTACGTAAGGGATCAGTTGCGTGGACTCAATATGCAACAGCGTCTCCTGGCGGGTCTTTCGTGAAAAGGCATAGGATGCTCTGCCTCCAGCACGCACACGGTGCCATCCTGTACACGGTGCTTCGACTGCGCGTGCAAACAAGGCGTTATCAACCGCAGAAAGCTCGGGCCCGAGACGGAGCATCTGCTGGCTCCTTAACCTCTCGTCCACTATTATCGATTTCTGAGAAACTGACGTCACACAGCAGCTAAAACAAAAGCTGCAAAGGCAGGTTCACTCGTTAGCTTTCTCGAGCACATCGGATATTCACAGCGCTGGATCAGTGTAAAGATGATACCGTGGAATTAGGTTAAAAAAACACCAGGTAAAAATCTATAAATAGTAAAATAAAGTTTTGTA
>JAZHYW010055369.1:0-12814 GCA_037355805.1 Ixodes ricinus | reverse complement strand
AATGTTACAGCCAGTCAACGTCTGGCAACATGTTGCAGCCACGCTGCCCATACGTCAAACAAAAAACAGTCTCAAACACGAGTTACCGCAATATCCGTGGTTCGAAGGCCGCGTGCCGAGTTTCCTCCTTTAACCCATTGTTATGCGGCATTCGAAGCACGGATCTCGCGGTGACTCGCATTCGAATCTGTACACGGACTGTCTTTTTGTATGATGTTGTGATGTATATATAGGGAGTATTCACTGGCGGCCATAGCTGTGTGCGCGACTGCTGAGCGCGTGCTGATGGCGAGCTTCCACAGTTCTTTCGCCACGTGCATTCCACACCATCAAAAATTGCCGGTCTTAGCGAGCTATTAGTGTGGAGCTCGTTCCGAGCATGCGCTCTAAACAGTGACCTCAAATATTGGCGTCCAGTGAATACCCCTATAAGCAGTGTTTCCACGGCTTTTGAGTTAGCGGGAAGCGTTTGCCCTCCACATATATAGGGAAAACACGAGTTAGTCTATAATCATACGCGAATTAAATTTTTTCCGCTAAATTTAGCGCAAAACCCAAATTGGCTAACATTTGCGCATCAATTAAATTGGGGAAGAATTAGGGGTCGAAAATGGCGCCCCGCTAAAGATCACAGAGAGCGCCAAACGCGACGGGCCTCTAGAAAATGCGAAGGATCTCGAACACTATGCGTATTGAAAGTGAGGAGAGGAGCGTCCGGTGTTCGCATTCGCAAGGTCAGTAGAGCTGAAGGCCGCTAGCTTTGCGTCTACACACTCATCCTTTCAACCGGAGCTCGGTGTCTTGGCGTCCCCACCTCCTCGTCTTCCTCAGTCTATCCATATTGCATTACAACTCTATTGGCAGCAGCCAGAGAGGATGTAGTGTTTGTGGTTCAGTTTTAGATTTCTTAAAACGGTTGGACAGAAGAGTGGACTGGACAAACGCTTGTCCTGTCCAGTCTTCTACTTGTAATTGTCTCGCACGCAAATTGTTAGTTTCAGATGTTTTGACCAACTAGGAAATCGACTTACAGTTTTATATAGTTTTACCCGGAAATAACCGTAGCCTAGAAAACAGTCCTTTGAAGACAGGAGTTCAAGTTGAGAGTCTGAAGACTCCGTTTTCTTAAGGAGAGACTTTTGTTCTCGACGACTAAGAACGTGCTCCCCAAACTGCCACACGAATTGCTTAAAAAAGCGTCGATGAACAGATGAAAGGCAATGAACTTGAGTCTCAAGAAGCAATGTTTACAAAGAGGGAAACAAAGAAGAATATGCGAGCACTTTTGAGTAATAGACGATTCTTGACCCAGTTTCCTCCTTGGCTCTGCACAGACAATTAAAAAATAACTGCTTTGCTTCCGTTTTCGTATCCCGCATTTTTGTTCTTATAGATATAGAGGGAATGCACGCTTTTGAGCCATACCACGAGGAACTGTGATAAAACATTCTCCGCCGAACTCTCAAATAACCACTCATTAATATATGCGGAGCGCTGCAGGGCGGATATCAATGAGTTCAAGACAACGTTTTCGCCAAATATCGAAGTCTGGGATGTGATAGACATTTTTAGACGGGAATCTTTTGGAGGGCTAGCCAGGCTCATTCTGTTTACCTCTAGTTAGGACAGCTATGTCCCAAAATGAAAGTCCCCGATAAAGAAAAGAAAAAACAAAGAAATATCAAGATCTACGTTCCGAAACCCATTTTAAGTTAGAATAAATTGCGAAACATGCTTCTATTTCTTGGGGAGAAACCCGAAATAAAAGCATGTTTGGGAATTATTCGAATGAGTACCGCGACGCAAACATTACTCTGAATATTTCTTTTTTTTTCCTTGAGAGTTTATGCAGCGGCATATGGGTCTTATCCAAACCCGTAAAATTTTCATTTTAAGGAAGAACAGACGGATCGGGCTAAGGGGAGGGTGTGTGGTGAGTGTGTGTGTGTGTGTGGGGGGGGGGGGGGGGATGGGGGGGAGGGGGCGGCGGTGTTGATGAAAGCACGAAATTGTAGCTATCCATGGAAATAGTCTACATTTATTTTCAGTCCTTATACGCGCATACAAGCCCTTCATTAAGTCCTCGCCAAAAGTTCCATTTTTCCAGACGCAATATTGAGCATTTTTTTGAGTTTCCTCACTTTTTCCTCATTACTGCCAAGGAGAAAGGGAAGAAAAAAATAAGCGACGAATATCATTTGTTTTCACTAGTTCCTAGCAGTTTTCTGCAACGTATACTTCCTAAACGCAGTCGTCTCACGAAAAAAAAAAAGAGTTAAAACTGCTGTGCCAGCGCTCGGGAAGAACTCGTGTCCCAACTGGTGGGTGGCGTAAAAACACAGCATTATGGCCTTGTCATCTATATACACTTTTTCGCCTCAAAAATCGTAGTAAAAAAAAAAAAAGTCCGGCTTTATTGCGGAGCGTGACTAATTTCCCCCTTTATGCGCAGAATTAATATATGTGAAGGTGCATTTTAGATTAGATATTTGTCGTCTTACTAAGACGTACACGTTTTTTAACGCCAAAAAGATAGCTTCTTCCTCCGACGACAACCAAATCTCGTAAGAACTACTTCGCGCGACGTATTAACAAAATGCGCAAAACTTACTCTCTTCTGGAGGTGACAACGAGTATACGGAGAGCAAGTCGTCTGGTTCTTACGCTGAAGTAGCGGTGACGTCAGAACAACACCGAGTTTTGATTGGCTTTCATTGAATATATAGTGGGTAGACCTCAACGCTACATGCCTCCAGGTCTACCCACTAATTTTTTTCAATCAGCCAATAGGAGCTCAGCGTTCTGACATTACCGCAACCGCTGAGCATGAAGCAGACGAACTTGCACTCCGGACAGGTGAACTTCGTTTCACCCTAAGCCTAGACCAGAGCCATATATGCCGAGAGTTCGGCCATTCATTGGGAAGTATAGGAGGCAAACGAGAGACGCCATTGGCCGAAAGCGTGCTGGGCGTGCTCCAGGGAGTCTTCACAAATTCGAATGTTGCCAACCAGAAGCCGGACATAATACCCTGGCGGTGGTCGCAAGAAACGAAATTAATAAGCACGTCGGAGTAACTCTCGGTGACTGAAAATATGGGGCACTTAATGCTTCAATCACGGTTATCCAAAATCATCGTGGAAGAGCGCGACGAGCGGAACGATCGACGTAATCCGTGTGCCAGACGCCGAATGCCGGAAATCTCCCGTCCGAGCGGTCACACTCTGTCCGGAGCAAAAGAGAGTTCCAGCGGCACATTCGTTTCTTATATATTTCTGCATGATAACAATGGAAACATCACGTGCACCCTATTTTCAACCACGAAGAGTTACTACATTCAACTCCTTACGCTCTATATTAAAACCATATACTTATGGTTAAAACAGTTTCTCGCTACCACCGCTGGGGATTCTTTCGGCTTCTGGTTGGCCAAGAGTGCATGCCGTGGCCCTCTGCTCTATCTGCGTCTGGTGCACGCCCTGGCTCTGCCCGCGCCTCCCATTGACTAAACTCTCTCTATTCACGGCTCTGGCCCAGACGAGGCCCGGACGCAACGAGCTGATGGGACCAATGAAATGGCGTAAAAAGGGCTACAAACGTAATGGTTTTTGTGCCATGTTCTATCGTCGTTGAACCAATCATGTACAGGAAAGACGTAGCGATTTGCTCGCTTTCCACGCTATTTGATTGGTTTCATTTCTTTTTAGCGTTGGCGTCGTCGTGACTTATGGCGAAACGTAGTATTGGGGAGGAGGAGCGACCGTGACGCCCCAAGCGGTTAACTTTAGAACTACACGGATGGGGACAACAAATACAATGACTCAGCGCTCGGCCGACATAACCGAACGCGGCGTCAGCGTTCGGCTGGAGTTCGTGTTCTCCGGTGAGGGGGAGGAGGGGCTCTTTTGTTTCCACTCCGGCCTGCATGAACAATGCAGCATGCACGGTCCCAGCTCAGCACAAAAGCCGAAGTGGGTCAAGCTCGCATTCTCTGAGGATAGATCCGGCACTTAACGTCGCTTCGTCGATTGTTAGTATTTTTTACATTAAACTGTGCCCCGCGCTCTATTGTAGAAGATGACATGGACATGCCCATAAGGCCTCTGGGCATGTGCACAGGCACTTGTGTTGAGCAAACACCAAGTATGGGGACAACAAACGGGTCAGAGCGCCCCTATAGTTCGATCTCCCGCCCAATAGGTAATGTTGAGCGAGCGCAAGCGCACGTATGAGTTGAAGGTTGCGCAAGACAAAGAGGGCGAAGGTAACAATCAAGCGCTTGCTTTGGAGAAAATGTGGATACGCGAAATAATAGGGTCAAAGCTGCAGTCTTGGGTAAGTTACTTTTAAAATGTAATTCGTTACAGTTACAGTTACTTTCAGAAAAAATAGCGAAGTTACCGTTACAGTTACCGCAACAAAAGAGTAACTCGTTACAGTTACAGTTACTTTTAAAAAGTAACGACGTTACGTTTCAGTTACCTTTCTATAACACAAAAAATTAGGAAAACTAGAAAACGCCCCTCACAGTTTTATTGCATAAAATGAAAAAAGTCCGCTTTTTACTTCATATTGTAACTTAGCAGCAGTTGCTTCTCGAAATTAGTGTTTGAAAGTTTCCACGCCAGAGTAGTGGCGCAAATCAAAACGCGAAACATGCGCAGTGCCCTCCGCGTGTATTGTTGTTTCACGGTTGATTCACCGGATTAAAAAGCGTTTGTACAGAAAAAACAAACACAACATAGATAGCGCTTCAAAACACTAAGATGTAAGCTTTCAGTCATAAAGTACAAGCGCGTGCGTAAAGATAACTAGATTTTTTTTATCAAATCTACACGTGGCTATATTCGGGTCGTGACTCGCGACAAAGAACGTATTCACAAGTTTGCGCAAGGGCAATTTGACACTCGAAATGTCGGAACAGACGATTTGGAAAGTGCAAGATGTAGCTAAATAGTACTCGTTCAGTGATATATTGCCGCGCCCGCACCTTGCTAAGTAGGCAGGCGCTATAACCGTTAGGCCACGCGCGCTGCCTACTTAGCAAGGTGGGGCGCGGGGATTTTGCTAAAATTTCCGCACCGCTCACAAACCTGACGAAGGACGCCGAGAAGTTCGAATGGGGCGAGGAGCAGCAGCAGGCATTCGACGAGTTGAAACAACGACTCCAGACTCCTCCTGTGCTTGGTCATTTCGATCAGGATGCGGAAACCGAGATTCACACAGACGCAAGTAACGCGGGACTCGGCGCAGTACTGGTCCAAGTGCAAGAAGGCATCGAGAGAGTCATCGCCTACGCAAGTCGGACACTGTCCAAGGCGGAGAAAAATTACTCCACGACTGAGAAAGAATGCCTTGCGGTCGTCTGGGCAATCACGAAGTTTCGTCCGTACTTGTACGGGAGCCCGTTCCGCGTGGTGACGGACCACCACTCGCTTTGCTGGCTTGCGAACCTCAAGGACCCGTCAGGACGCCTCGCTCGATGGAGTCTCCGACTACAAGAGTTCAACATGACTGTGGTCTACAAGTCAGGCCGCAAGCACAGCGACGCCGACTGCCTGTCCAGAGCCCCCGTCGAAACCCCTTCCGGCTGCAGCGACGACAGTGACGACGAGTGCTTCCTAGGAGCAGTCAAAACCGACGACATGGCACGACGTCAACGGGACGATCCTGAGCTGCGAGCATTAATCGAGCACCTGGAAGGGGGCGGGAGTACCGTGCCCCGTGTTTTCTCACGAACCCTGCCGACTTTCGCCATTCGAAAGGGTGTGCTCTACAAAGAGAACTTCGGAAACAACAACTCGCCGTGGCTACTGGTAATCCCGGCCGACCTTCGAGAGGAGATTTTTCAAGCATGTCATGACGACCCGACGTCCGGACACCTTGGTTACAGCCGGACACTGGCCCGTATTCGTGAAAAGTATTACTGGCCAAAGCTCCCCAAAACCGTCCACCTCTACACCCGATCCTGCCACGAGTGCCAGCGACGCAAGAAACCGCCGACGAAGCCGGCAGGTCTCCTGCAGCCGATTCCTCCGCCAACTACACCGTTCCAGCAGATCGGAATGGATCTACTTGGTCCTTTTCCGCCGTCGACCCTGGGAAACCGGTGGATAATCGTCGCCACAGATTATCTCACGCGGTACGCAGAAACGAAAGCCCTTCCTTCAGGGACGGCTGTTGAAGTCGCCAAGTTTTTCATCGAATCCATCGTCCTCCGGCACGGCGCTCCCGAAGTTCTGATTACAGATCGCGGATCATCGTTCATGGCACAGCTGACCCAAGAAATCCTCCGGCTCAGTCACACCAGCCATCGTCGTACTACTGCGTACCACCCACAGACCAACGGGCTGACGGAGCGACTCAACAAGACAATCGCCGACATGATTTCTATGTACGTCGACGTAGAGCACAAGACGTGGGACGAGGTGTTGCCCTACGTCACGTTCGCCTACAATACGGCGGTGCAAGAGACCACAGGATTCACACCTTTCCAGCTGGTACATGGTCGGAAGGTAACGACCATGCTGGACGCGATGCTGCCCCATGAGCCCGCTGACAATGAAAGCGACGACGCCCAGGTGGTTGCTCAACGGGCCGAAGAAGTCCGCCAGCTCGCCCGACTCCTGATCCAAGACCAGCAACGCGCCGACGCGGGCCGCTACAACCTTCGTCGCAGGGACGTCCAATTCCAGCCCGGAGACAGGGTGTGGGTGTGGACGCCCATCCGTCGCCGCGGCCTTAGTGAGAAACTGCTGAAACGGTACTTTGGACCGTACAAGGTACTTCGTCGCCTCGGGGAGCTGAACTACGAGGTGATGCCCGACGGAACACGAACATCGTCACGCCGCCCACCACGACCTGAGGTCGTCCACGTCGTGCGCCTGAAGCCGTACTACGCTCGATAGGACTGTGGACTTTATGTGCTCCAAAGGACTCTTGTTTATCGTTCTTTTTTATTTTGTTTTGTTTTGTGCTGCATCGAGGCGATGCACTTTTTAAAGGGGGAGTAATGCCGCGCGCGCACCTTGCTAAGTAGGCAGCGCGCGCGTGGCCTAACGGTTATAGCGCCTGCCTCCCACGCGAAAAGCCAGGGTTCGATTCCTGGCCGCGGGGACGCCTTTTTGTTGACATCTAATGTAATGTTCTGGTAAATTCGAGAACTCTGTTGCATGTTCGAGGTTAGAATGTTCTATGCGCGAACCTTCTACGCCGATTGTTCGAGAAGCCCACGCGTGTACAAAAGGGGCTCCGCGTGGCGAGCGGCAGTCAGTTTCGCCCCAGCGTTCGACTCTGCTCTTTCGCCGACTTCGACGCCCGCGACGCTCTGCTGTTATCTTTTGTTTCCTTCTTTATGTTTGGGCACAAGTTCGCCCGATTAAACGTTTAGTTTACTCAGTTATTCACCGCCTCATCACTTGTCATTCGTGACAATATTATTCATAAAATGCTGAGATGTAACGACAAAAGTAACGTCGTTACTTTCATCGTTACTTCAGAAAAAAGTAACTCGTTACAGTTACAAGTTACATTTTTAAAAAGTAACTCGTTACAGTTACAAGTTACCAAAAAAGTAACGAAGTTACAGTAACGCGTTACTAGTAACGCGTTACTACCCAAGACTGCAAAGCTGGACTGTGCAATCTCAAAAGACGCGAACTTCACGTTCTACTCAAGTTTGAGAGCAAGTCTTGACAGGGCTTCCTTACGGATACGCAACGCACGACGACGTTTGCTCTGTTGACGCACAAAATGCGCGCGTGCAGTGTTTATCTGTGCAACATCACCGCGAAAGCGAACGCACTACGTTCTGCCTAACCATTGCCTCCCTCACGATAATGCGGGAAAGGGGCCGAACTGTTTTTTTTTATATATAATTTGTGTAACAATTGCCGCACTTCCATGCGCTGTAATCTCCTGGGGTTTATCTTGAGAGGCTGAACTTCGCTTTCTCGCTTATCTACAGACACGACGACTTTCACGCGGGCCCACGCTGCCGGCTCCGCAGTCGCCGCTGGAAAGTAGTTGCTCCTTGTGAAGATCGTCTCAGTTTGCCCGTGGGAGGATCAGCGGGATCAGTGTTCCACGACGTGGGCAAGGCGTACCAACGGCAATTTAAATACATCGTGAAAAAATAGATCTAGCAGGATACGGCACTTTAATTGAAAACAAAGGGTTTTGTAGGCGGTGAATTTATTTTCTGAAGCTCTTTGGAAAATAACTTCCAGAAATCACACGAGTTACAAAAAGAAAAGAAAAGCTATACAAAATTCAAATAGAAGTTTTTTTTGTTTGTTTTTTTGAAAGTTTTAATACCGAAGCTACATCAACAGTAAATAAAAAAAAATGTTACAAAATAAGGAAGTTGATGGAAGGTAATGATTTTGATCTCCTCTCCTTTTCTTTTTGTATCAAAGGCCCGAATTTCCGATCCCGATTTTGTTTTGTTTAGTTTACAGAACACATTTTGTCAGTAACTTCCCGATGATGAGCGCCATCTTCCGTGCATATTAACACGGGAAAATACAACTCTAGCAGCTTTATTTTGAATTACCGTGCCGCGCTGGGAACAGTTTCTGGTGAGTTGTGATTGATTGCAGAAGCAGGGGCGGGCGGTCTATGTAGGGAAAAAAATGGGAGGAGTTTCGATAACAAACGAGCTCAAGGAAGCTCCATATCAGTTTGTTCAGGTTTAACGAATAAAACATATATATATATTTTTTAATTTATTTGGACGTCTAAAATATTGACCAGCCAATACTACTAAATTGCCGAACCAACAACATATCAGATTATATCAACTTCTTTTCCTCAATCTCTGTTTCGGATGGGTAAACGATATGGTATGGACACACTTTCCAAAAGAAAAGGCCCTCATGATTAGTTATTTTTCCACAAATATTGAGATGGCAAAATGTCACGCTCATATCTATTATTTGTCATAAGCTGTTGTGTCTCCTTGGTCTTTCAGGTCAATGGAACTGCTTGATGTTGGTGGGCACCCCTGCTCTCACCTTTCACCCGAATGGAAACCTTGATTAATGGCGTGTCGTCATCTTCAGTTCAAAAGTTAATACCTTTATAAGTTACCTAAAAAAAAAAAAAACTGAGTGATCTCCGACATGTGTTGAAATATGTTTTTTTTTTACTTAATTCAGTATTTTTTGTGTGCATAGCTTAGAGTGCTTTTTTGTCTCTGTGTGTGTGTGTGGGTGTGCCTGTGTGTGTGTCTCGTGTGTGCGTGTGCGTGTGCGTGCGCGCGCACGCTCGCGCGTGTGTGGGTTGTTTTGTCTTACCACCGGACCATTGGAAAAGCATGGTCCGGTGGGTGGGCATGAATAAATAGGCATAAACATAAACGTAATTATAAGCGATGGCCACACCGAACCAACGCCTACCTCCATGCTGAATATCCAAAATTCTATCCTTCTTTTTTTGCTCAATCTGCAACCTCTCTTAGTTTCACCTTTGCGGAGAATAGTCCTCTCTTGTTCTATCCCACTTTCTTTCTGCTATAAGCTTACCAGCGGTGCGTGATACCAACACTAGGAAAGACAGAAGGACGCAGGGCTGGATTTTTCTACGTGAATCGATGACACACGTGCGGGGCACCCGCTAAACCCGGGTTCCGGAAGAAATGTCCCCGGAAAAAACGTCCCCGGAAAAAATGTCCCCGGAAAAAAAGTCCCCGGAAAATATGTCCCCGGAAAAAAAGGCCCCAGGTGGAAAGTAGGAAAAAATGTCCCCAAAGGGACATTTTTTCCACTGCCGTACGATCCGCTTTTGACTTTTGTGTATGAATCTAGAGTGTGTCATTTCATTCCTGATTTTGTAACATTGCATCTCAACTGTTTTTGTTTGTTTTTCATTGTGAAATAAACATTTATAACACTTCTAGCCAAAACCAAATTATTGTGTTTGGGAAATTTGAGAGGTACTTGTGTACCATTTCCAAATAGGTAAAAAGCGCGACACTTAGCACGAACAAGCGATCGCTAGTTTTTTTTTTAATCTTTTTTCTCATAGAAACGAAAGGTTAATTGTCATTAAAGTTATTATAGGTACTGAAAGTGCTTATTTGTGGATATAATGCAGACGGTAAAATTTCGTTCCCACTAATACTCTTTCTAAGTAAAATGTGAAAATACGCCGATGTCGTGTTCGCGCTAACAGTGTCGCGATGTGTAAGTACCTCGCGGAATTGTATATTTCCTTATTTGTTGGGGCCGTTTTTTCCTACTTGCCACACGGTGCCTTTTTTCCCAAGGACATATGACCGGACCGCCCGAAGGCCATGAGGATCAGGGAAACCCAGAGATAGAAAATCCTTTGGGGACATTTTTTCCTACTTTCCACCTGGGGCCTTTTTTTCCGGGGACATTTTGTCCGGGGACTTTTTTTCCGGGGACATTTTTTCCGGGGACATTTTTTCCGGGAAACATTTTTTCCGGGGACATTTTTTTCCGGGGACATTTTTTTCCTACACCCGCTAAAACCCGGGTGCCACACCCCGGCTCGGAAAAAAAAGAACACCTAGAATAATCAAGGCCTCTAAACGACCCGACCTCCACTTCTTTCACGGAACGTAACGACAGTGAGATGGCTCAAACTCGGTGACTGGACACGATTCCGCCCTGCGGCGCGTTGATTGGGCACGAAGACCTTCCGAACGCCGACGGAGTTCTCGTATCCCCTCTGTGCCTTGGCTCGATATCACTGTGATGACGTCAAAACGTTTGGTGCACGGGCCTTGAATATTCCAAGTGAGACTGGGTTCCGATGAGATTCGTGTTTTCACCGATCAAGACCCAACCAAACGCAGAAGCAGCACTCGAGTCCAGTCTCTTTCCAAGCGTTTTTGACCTGTTGTAAGAGACTCGAGTAATTTGTAAGAGACTCGAATAACCCATCAATGCCTCCTTTTACATGGGTGTAAGTAATACAAGATGAGAATCTCGAACGACAGACTTCGCACACAGAAACACGCGGAATGCGGGTCTAGAGAAACCCATCGATGGTAAACATGTCGGCCGTATCGAATTACCCCCATTTAGGAACGAACCGTCAGCTCCGCCCTCGAGGCTTTAGTGTGCAAACTTGGCAGGCAGCAACCCGCAAAGTGCGCGAACTCGAAGGGCACCGTTCTGACACCAAGCAAGCAATTATTGAAAGGTTAACTGAAACGCGCTCAATAATATCTGTCGGGGTGAAGAACTTTGGAATGCGAATTTCCATGAAACGTCTTGCCAAAGGGAACAAAGATAAACAACACAAGGGGTAAATCAAAAGACGCACTAAAGAATTTCTCGTGCGTTTGTCTTTTCTGTTGTTTTAAAAACCGGAAGAAACAAACGCCAAGGACGAAACAGGCGAGGCAGCGAAGGGTGTCCCGTCTGTTTTTATCTTTTGTGATGTTTTTTCCACTCGAGAAAACAATACAAATGGTGGAAGAGAATCGAAAACTGGAGAATGTCTGGTTCAGTTTCCGACGTGTTGTTTTATCGCCCTGAAAAAATATAAAATAAAATAAACGATGAGGACACAGGAAAGCATTCAACGAACGTGTTGTCTGATTTGTCCCTTGTGCTTTCTTCTTTTGTTTAAACACACACAAAAGACAAAGCAGACGAAAGTGTTTCCACTGAGTTTTCTGATTTGTTCGTGTAGCTCTTTTTTGTGTGTTTGTTTGTAACCAACTTTGGACGCACTCAAATAAACTTGTCATGCCACGCCCTGCGATTTAATTTGTTCTTCCTTTGGTATAAAGAACGTTTGACTTTTTTTTTGCTTCATGCCGTACACGTTGTTCTTAGGAGCAAAAAAGAAGCAAATTTACTGATTTTCATTTTTTTTAAAGATACGATGGCAGATTGGGCACAAAATAGCAAACTTGTAAAATAAGATTTGACAATCTATCGCTTAACGACTTTATTAGAAAACCGAAAAGTCGACTGATAAACTCTCGGGTTCCCCTCATCATTGTTTATACTATTGATCCTTCTGGTCAGAGGTGGAAACACTAGCAACGATGTGGTTTCGGCGAATGACAACTTTATTTCCAGGTTTATACATGTATTTGGTATTTGCACTTCGCCAACGAGACATTAGTGTAGGAAGTGAATTACATACAAACACTCGAAAACACAAACACACACACACACACAAACACACATACACACACAACACATACACACACATATATTGGAAAGAAAGTCCCCAGAAATTTGTCGTTCTCACAAAAAAAAAAAAAAGAGTATTGAAGGAAAAAAAAAGTTCACCATCTCACAGTTGCACATTGAAACATATCAAAACAAATTAAGGCAAAACTTTAGAGGCGAAACAAAAACACAACACGTTGTTTGACTGTCGGTCATCGAAACATTAATTGATTCGTTCGGACAAAACGATGCTATGTAAACGGCTCGAGGCGTAAGTTCGGAAACAATTGATTTGCCGTTTACATTTCTAAACGAGGTCCAACCTTGCGACACAAAAGCACAAGTGTAAAGCCCAGTTAACGTTTTCGAGTAAGTACTCCAAAATGCACTGCCACTCTGTTTAGAAAAAAAAAAGCAAGATAAAAGTAGGCTGTGTTTCTGCCGTGCTTTGATGCAGACAAGTCAAAATCCGATGGCCTTTCGACGTTCCTTTTATGAAAGCTACACCGTTAATTTAATCAGTGTTGTAAGGGGAATTCTAACCGTCTTTCAAAACCTTACACGCGGCATTTTATCGTCATCTTTGCTAACGTCGTCTTTGTTCAATATATTATTTTACATGCTCAAGTGAAATGTATCGTAGATTGTGAATCTTT
>JAZHYW010055368.1:0-20265 GCA_037355805.1 Ixodes ricinus | reverse complement strand
ACTTCGTTCAGTTACATGTTAACTCATCATGTTAGTTGTTTCCTCATTCTAGGCGCCCACATACTCACCTCGCCGCGGTACGTTACACACACTCTCGCGCTACTTGGCTACCCCAATGCAGCTCTCGCTCCCTGACCTTCCACTCTGCGTGCACGTGCAGATTGACGCGGACGACGCCCAGTTTGTCCACAACGAGCTCGCCGTCGTCGCTGGAGCCGGTCGCAAGACGGGTTTGAAGTCAAAATGGTCGGCTTCCAACATGTTTTGATAACTATCACTCTCATCGCTTCAGCGGTCCGGGTCGAGGACCACCGAAGCAAGCGATGCCATAGACATCATCGTCTCGAAACCGCACGCTCGAAACAAAGGTAAACGTAAAAGTTGAAACGCAATACGCCGGGAGAGCCAGGTCTGCGAGTGCGTGCAAGAGGACGCGTGCGTTGGGCGGAATGACGTCACCTACCCAACAAACATGGCAGCATTTTCAAATAGGGTGGATCTGAGAGTCCCGCATTGAAATCGATTTATCCACGGAACTATCTCGCCATTTTTAAACCAAGTTAGTGGAATGTACCCCTGCAGTATGGTTATCTCCTATTTTATTTTTGCCGTCTCATAACGCGCACGTCGCAAATTTGTCAAGCACTAAACCAGCGAACATACCGTCATCTACAGCATACCAATACAACCACACATTCTCTTTGTGGTCGTCGGGGTTCAGGCCTCTTTCTCAGCATTTTCTGCTATCAACAGATTTGACCCTAAGACAACACAAAGAGTGACAACCTCTAGATCCTGACTTCAGAGGCTCCTCTAAAGGACCAGGGAGCACCCAAGTGCTCAATTCTCCCAACTGTAACTCTTCCTAGGTAAAGGGATCTCTCAGTTCAGGCCACATTTCAACACAGTATAGGAGCCAAGCAACAATGCACAGCTCTCGCCTAAAACTCCCTAGCATGCACGTTACTCTAACCACATGTCTGGGCTTGCGCGCAGCTTTATTGCGACAATGTCGTCGGGGAGTGGTTTCTTGACTGTTACTCGAGACAAATGGGACTTGCCCAAGAGCAGATTTTTCCCCACTCTAGACGGATATGTACCAGTGCCACGGTATTCCAATCTAAAACATTTGGCAGACCCCAAACATACTTCTTTTATGCATCTGGAGGTCCAAGTAACCTTCTAATGAATAAAGCTCTAAGCACAGATAGAGGTGGTACCAAGAAAAGCAAGAACCAACAGAAAAGCAAAAAAAAAAAAAAAAAGCAAACAAGATGCATTTATGAAAGGCACAAAGGACCAAGTTCCGACCTCGCAAGTGGTAATTTGACTTTTTCACTTTTATTAATGCCTTGGCAGCAATCCGAGCCCGCCGGTACCACCGACGCCTACCTCTATGCAGTGCTGTTATGAGGCGGCCGAAGTGCACAAGAAAATGGTAGACGTCTACCGCATTCATCACGCAAACTCTACGCCCTCCGAGGAGACGTATAGAGGCATGCCCCTCACCGTTGGCCATGAGGAACTTGGGGATGAGGTCCACGTTCCAGTCCCTCGAGCGACCATACTCGTCCGCCTGCTGGAAGGCCGGCATGTTGAACTTGCTGAAGAGGTCCTCCAGCGGCGTAATGGAGGCGCTCTCCCCACCGTAACTTTGTTGCGGTCCATGTGCAGCACCTTCTTCCCACTCACGGACAGCATGCCACTCAAGATGCACTCCTGACACCACAAGAGGAAACGGGCCGCTGGCAACAAGGATGGATGGATGGGTGCGTACGACTGCAATGCTTTCAATGGGGTGGCAGCTTGCGCCAGCCAGAAGAAGCCGTTAAGCCACCTCTTGTCCGCCGGAGTGAAAACTAGTCCCACTTTTCCTAATGCCAACTTTATTCATTAACCTGCACTTAAATATTTAAGGAAAACTTTCAAAGTCAGGTTTACAGCTTCTCATAGTAAACAAAGTTGTCAGCAATAACACTGTACACAAAAACCCGCTACAGAGTTGCGAGCTAATATGCCAGATAGGCGATTCGGATGGTACTAGCCAAAGAGCATTTGGGTGACCAGAAAATATGTTCGCAATCCTGGCTCTGGACTATGCGCCGCACTTGCTAATGATCGAGCATTGATAGAGCATACCACAGGTTGCTTATATTATTGTGCCAACACTTTTACATTGGCACTTTCCGTGAAACAAACAATGCTGCTTTTTTGGAATGAACATTGTACCAAAGACACTCCCAGGGATTGAGATTTCCGTTATCATAATGCCCCATGGTTTTATCTCATTAATGTTTTTCTGATGAATGTATGAAGCCATGTGCTCAATTTTGATTTAACTTTAAACTCAAATCGTATAAACGGCAAAAAGTTTGGCTGCAACTCTTTCTATTGTATCAGCAGCCAACTTGGTTGTTTGCACGAGTACACCAGTATGAACTCAAGAATGGGTGAAGTAGACACTTTTCTAAAGCAAATGCAACCTACATTTGGTAAAAGCACCACCTTCAGCAGGCTAGCTGCCTCTTGCTAGCGCATGTGGCAAAGTGTTAACAAAGCAGAAGGCTGCTGCATTCTTAACCTGCCACCAACTATGGCACTATTTTCAGCGACGGCAAATTGTTTCCGAGACATAATTGTAAGAATAAATCGACCATTGTACGCCGTGGCTCTATACATTTACAACAACATTTGTTCAAAACATCTTCTGTGACAACCGCAAGTTAAAATACATTCTCTGGTTTTTATGAGAACAATGCAGCTCGTTGTAGTATTTCCTGTGCGCAGCTGCAATTAGTTTTCAATCATCCTACACTCTTCCAGCTCTGCCATAGGAAGTGCAGGGTATGAAACTATAGACAATAAGCACCTTCTGAATGGGATACGGTCCATTCGTCACAGGACTGACTCCGGGTAACAGGCCCCGTTGGTCACAGTGGAACATTGGTCATAGGATGATTCATTACGGGGCAACTTGTCTCACAATGGTTTGTCCCCTAAAATATGTTTTTGTTTTATTCGAATCAACCTGGCAAGGCCCCTACAAAAACAGCATGGCTGACTAAGGGTGAAGAAAACCGAGAAAGGTGGAGCGTATGCTGACTCACGACCGGTTTCCGTGCAAGTACATATAACAGCAAGAATAACGCATTGTTGTATTGGAGTTGCAGCAAAAGATACTGATAGAAAGCAGAACTTACAACTGATTCGTCTGCCAGTTGTATTACACTTTCAAGCAACCATACCTCTGCGGGGGTCCCAACCGAGATCTGCATAGAGTCGTCTAACCAGCAGGTGTGTGCCAAAACCGTTTATATGTTTAGCATTTGCTTTTTTAATCACTTGTTTATCTTGCAGTGGAAAATTCAACTCCACAACATTTTATTGGGCACTACTTTGGCCAATGTCACCGAGTCTGAACTGCCCGCTTTGTCACCACTTCAACATCGATTAAAATAAGATATCACAGGCTGAAGGTTGCAGAAAAGGCCCATTCACACACTTGCAACCAAGTAGGACCGACCGGACAAGACCGGCTTTGAAGCCTCTTGCAACGTCATAGGACCGGATGCACTGCTGTGAATCTCGTCCTATGCCGTTACAAGAGGCTTAAAAATCCATCTTGTCTCAGTCGGTCCTACTTATTCCCAGTGAGCAAAGCCCTTTACAAGCGTGTAAAAAAAAAAAAGACGCATTGATTGCAACAGGCAGAAACGCTTCATTGCTGGACAGTACGATAGCACCCGCCAGTGACAGCCTAGTGCAGTGGCTCGAAACACTGTGTTTGAAAGTCTTGGACTTCTTATATCGAAATGTAATGTTTATTACCCAAGTATTTCCTATTCGAAAAATACATACATATACATTATTTCTAGCAAGCTGAAACAAATATTACATGGTATTTATGCATGCTTCAACGCTTGTGCACATTCTCCGG
The DNA here is from genome assembly GCA_037355805.1 of Ixodes ricinus. NCBI lineage: Eukaryota > Metazoa > Arthropoda > Arachnida > Ixodida > Ixodidae > Ixodes > Ixodes ricinus. Next base: position 16,328 of record JAZHYW010055368.1, on the reverse strand, counting down.
CACTGCATAAATTTACATGCATATTATTTATTTATTTATTTATTTATTTATTTATTCATATTACCCCTAAAGGCCCTCGTGAGAGGGTATTACATAGGGGGTACATAAATCGTTTCAATAGGAACTAGTAGACAATCAATACACCTAATAATAAAAAGAAAATAAAGGATACATTCAAAAACGAATAAAAAACATACATTCACTCATCACACTGCAATAAAGTTGAGTCATGGTAAAAACAAAAATAGTGCATATTTCCTCTGCACTTTCCGGAAAAGAGGAAACAACAATGTAATACAGCAAAAGTTAGATGGCATCAGTATTTTGAATTTGTTCTTGAAACTTCGTGGTGTCTTTTTCTGAGGCAATGTGCGATGGTAGATTATTCCAATCGATTGTGGTACGTGGAATGAATGACCAGGAAAAAGCAGATGACTTACAGGTTACGCGTTTAACTTTGTAGGGGTGATCGCGGCGTGGAAAAATAACGGCAGGTGGCTCGAAGAAATCACCGTGAAGTGACGCGTGGTGGTAAAGTTTATGGAAAAGTGATAGGCGTGAAAGTTTGCGACGATGGAGTAGTACGGGTAGCTCTGCTCGGCGTTTTAGTGCTGTGACGCTGGAATGACGTGAATAATCTGAAAATATGAAGCGAGCGGCACGATTTTGCAGTGATTCAATGTCGTTTATGACGTAAGCATGTTCGGGATCCCAAATGGCTGATGCATATTCTAATTTCGGACGTATTAGTGTGGAAAAGGCAAGTTTGCGTATGTTAGGAGGAGCCTGTTTAAGGTTACGCTTGAGAAATCCGAAAGAGCGGTTAGCAGCCGCCAGGGTGAGCTTTTATATGGTAGTGCCATGACAGATCAGGTTGCAAATGAATTCCAAGATATTTATAAGTGGAGACGAGGTCAACAGTAATATTATTTAACACATAGGAGGTAGGAATCCGGGGTACGTGTTTAGTAAAAGACATAGACTTTGTTTTAGAGCAATTTAGGTCATTAGCCAGGAAGCCTCCCAATCTATTGTTCTAACTGCACAGTCGTCAGGGAACATAGATAGTTACTAAAAATTGTGATTTGTAGATTATTATACCCTTCCCTGCGCTGTCAATGTGACCAACTGTCCGATGGACGAGTCGCCTCTATGTCGAATGTTCCTGTGTGACAAATCATCCTGTTACCAGCTCAGCCTGCGACGACTGTGCATGTGGCAAATAGTCCTCATCCCCTTCTGAACATGTGCTGCAGTTCTCTTGTGTGGAATATCAGACACTATACAAACATTCACACTCTGGTGACTCATGATTTTTTTTTTTTTGTGAGCGATAAGCACAGGAAAGTAGCATACTGAAGCCCCTACACTGGTTGCGCCATTGGAGTCGAGGAAACGCAGAAAATTTCTAAGATGCAAACGGAAGAAAGCAAACAAAGAGTCACTGCAAGCCAGCTGCCCTTCCTTCAAAGCCAGTCCGAGAAGTTTACAATGGGAAATGGCTCATTGAGCAAAATGCACAAAAAACCAGAGAAAGCAAAAAAAAAATATAGGGCGGGGAAGGCGAGGGTCTTGCAGTCGCCCGGTCACCGAAGCAGCCACGTCAAAAACACTAAAAACGAGACAGTCGAAATCACGTCACCTTGGGCGGACACAATCCGGACATAAAGAAAATACAAGAGGAAACGCCAGGCGTCATAGCAACAGCCTCAGGAGCAACGCGAATAGATTGAAACGAGCCTGAATTAGCATCGCGTTGCGTTCAGCGGGCAACATTACGCATACAAAGTTAGAGACTGAACTACTCGTCAACATCGCTACGCCTGCACGGTCAGGTTAGCAGAGCTTGCCAACAGTCTCGGCTAGTTTCAAATGACACAACAAGGGGAGAGGGGTTGTGCCATCAGATCGAGAGAAAAAAAAATACTGTAGAGCCAAAACTTAAATGTCGTTTTCCCAGCTTCGGGGAAGGCAAAACAACAAACGTGTCACAACCGATCCCAGACAGAGCGCACTGCGAAACTTGTCATGCATGCCTCGATGACTTCATTTACGTGGACGTCGCCGGTACCACCCCATTTTTGTAAAGAACAGCTAAGCTTGGACACAGGCGCCAGTCTAAGATTGGCCAGTAATCTAGATGAATTTTTCACGCGTAACTTGCGTCTACGGCCTTTAACTACCCTTTAATCTCGAAAAAGAAGAGTAAACCGACGCAAATCGTGAAAAATTTGGCACTGAGGAGTTAGGCCTACGGGCTGTCGCCAATCAACCGTATTCATGCTTGCTGTTGAAAGCAACCAGCCACGCACACGACGAATGCATCGGTTAAAGGTCCTGCACCGAGTAAACGCGTTCATTTAATCCGCGTTTTCCTAAACTCGACGAACGGCAGGAGCAGGAAACGTAGCCTGGTCGGCTGATGTCGTGGAGCGTGCAAACACTTCCTCCGGCGCCTCGCAGCCTTCAAACCCATCGAAAACACACGAGGTTCTCGGGGAATCATACGAACTCTAGGCAGTGCCTGTTCAGCGAACCAATTCGACTCCGACACATTTCGGAAACACGGGGTGACAAATGCACGACTGCTAGGCCTAACAGGTCACTCGCCGGCCCCTCTCAAGCAGGGGGAAAACGGCTCTTGCGTCGAACTCCGAGCAGACGGAACGCATACCTTGAGGCCGGTGCCTAGCACGATGGCATCGTAGTCTTCGTCCATGGCGTTAGCGAGGGCCGCAATAGGGTTCTTCGAGCACTACTAGTTGTTTACTGGAGCAGCGACCGAGCTTACAAACCCCCAGCCGAGCAGAGCAAGGGAGGTGGGCCGGTGGGCGTCGGAGAACGACTACGTGAAAGGTGCTTCCGCGATAGGAAAATTAGTTCCGCGCAAAACCGGTGTTTTAAGAGTCTGTTACGCAATTAAACGTTTGTGTAAAATGATTTCACATATTTTTATTGACATGCATTACCCTACGGAGATTACTAGCACGTATTAGTACGAAATAAACTATTTTTCTCGAAACTGTAACACTCCGCGAGCACTATTGTGTTGTGACGTCAGTGTTTGGGGAGGGTAAGGAGTCGGAAGCATATGGTCCGTATGGTTGACACGGGTTTTTAGGGTCGCCTGTCACTAACGTTGCTTGTCACTAGCGAAAGTGGTGGCAAGAATCAAACTGACCAAAGCCGGCCAGCCGTGGTGAGAATTTTCACGCGCAATGAAAACAGCGTAGCAGCTAGAATCTAAATAAGCCGGTCGTAAAAACAAGGGCTCTTCTCCACCTCTTCGTGGAGATGAGGTGAACATCTGTTACGAATTTTCAGGGCAGCAAATAAACAGACAATTTAATCAGTCATTTCTGTCAGGCAACAAGGACAATGTTGAGGTTTAAAGTTGAAAATATACCGAGTAATAATTTTATTTTTACGCGTAGTTTTTAGCAGTCCGAAAGAAAATATTTCCGAATAATCGGTTTATTCTGCAAATATCGACGTTTTTTTTATTTTTTTTTTACATCGGCCTAGTTACATTAAAATTAGTAGCACCAGGGCTAGTTTCAGTGTTTACAACAAAAATTTAAAGTGGATGTTATCTATTTCAGGGTGGAGTGAAGGTAAATCGGGAAGCCAGGAGAGGTGGAGCGACGGAAAATTTAAAGGGAAGGGGTGTACATGTTTCTCGGCTAGGTGGCGCAAGCTACCGTCCAATACAAAACGGTGAGCTATTTATTCATTTAGGACGCTCCACAAAAGAAATGTTCCACACCAGCCTGGCAGCACTAGCTGTTTCCTCCGCCCTCTCCACAGCTTCACACATTATGCTGGTTTCTTTCTTGACACGCACAGAAACGGCTTGAGAAAACAAAAGAAGACAGAGCCATAAAAAGTCACTACAACTTTTATTCTGCACAAACCAAAAAAAAAAAAAACATTAGGCATGGCAAAAGGGGCGAGCAGGTACCGGACTCAAAACCATACCCCTCGCCTCAATCTCTCGCATCCACAAAATCAAAGAAAAGAAAATAGAGGGAAAACGCTCGGTCGTCACAGAAATTAGGTTGCACGGCTAGATGTTGAATAAAGGCATAAATAGAGAGCGCCCGGAACAAACAAAGCCAAGGTGTCCTTCCCATGGAATGTGCCCACATCCGGCCTCAATTTCGAGCCAACACTCGTCAATAGCCCACGCGAGAACAGCAGGAGTCCCACGGTAGTGGCGACTGCCGGGGTCACAAGGAGCATCTTGCCGAAAGACCCGTGCCCAGTTTCCCCCGCAGTGCTCCAACGAGGTGCGTGTTGAGTGGCCGTCGCCGAGGAGGCACCAGGGGCGGTCGTCGGAAGGCCTCGGCAGGTTCCGTAGGGTTGCAGGGTGTTGGCTGGGGCAGTCGGCAGGTCCGCGGCAACGCTACGAGACCCGAGAAGGCGGTCCCGGTGGCCGCCAAGGCGTCAGCGCCCCGACGATTTAGAGTGTGAAATGAGCCATTGGAGGGTGATGTCTGCGGACACGGAGACAAAAAGAAATCCTTTCAAAAACAGGAATACAGACAACGATCGAGCACTACGAAAAACAGAGGACTGAACCCGTGGTCACACTGCTCGTATGTCCTACAAAGGATGCGATGTTCGCCGAAGACACGACAGCAGAATTGGGCACTCGCACGGTATCTTACGGTGGATTAAAAGGCTGGTCCACGCGTTTGTGTCCCAAGCACGATCGAACACGCTGCTACCGAGTTTGTGGGTCTCCAAGTGCCCAACCGATACGAAGGGCATCCGACATGCCCCTTTACAGGGCCGAGGATTAATTGAGACCACCAGGGGATCTTCAGACGCCTGAGTGGAAGCTCGGTTTCGCAGTACTTCCTTTGCAGTAGGTCTCCTTCGGAATACGGGCAACCCGGCCGCAATTCGAACCTGCCACTTGGGTGTTTAGTTGCAATCGCTTATGAGGGCACACTGGTGCCATCGTTGGGGTTCATTCTTTCAACGCTTGCTGCAACTAATTCCGACAGTGTTATGAGCGACCATTTCCCATACATGGCTTGCACGTGACATCATTCAAAGAGCACTCCGATGACCACCAGAGAAGAGGAGAAGGAGCTTCCCTCTTACCAGGATCCTCTTTTGTGCCTCCCGGATTTGCACAAACGTCGCTATTCTCCCCCAGAAGATTATAAAAAAATTAACCCGTCACTCAAAATTCTTACGAAAGCAGCTTCCCTCTCCCCCTCTTACACAGTGTTCAAAAGTATATAATAAGCCATGTATAGACTGTGCATAAATTCAATCTCACAGGCACAGCAAAACCTTCGGTCTAGTCATGAATAGATCTCAAGGGCTTCAGTTTACCGGATAGGTGGCACCAGTATGTTCTCTCGTAAGCGGCTACAAAAGCGGATGCGACGCAGTCGATCAAATCCAGACATGTGAACCAGCCTTTTAAGTATAACGTAAAAAGGAAAGCAAGACAGGCAATCTTCCCAACCAACAAGCTGTTTACAGCTCCCGTGCATACACGCCCGTTTAATTTCTCGTTATGGCAACAACGTGGCCAACATGAGCCAATCAAAAGGCTCGAAAGGCACGGTGAACGTTATAGAATGCGGTACTTTGACAATGTTCAGAGGCTCTAGGCAATGAGTCTACTAATTTATCTGGCTTATTTGTATAAAGGGCTAAAACTCCAGAAAATGCAGACAGCCTAGACAGAAGTAAACCTCCCAATTGAACCCAAGCTGAAAATGTCTAAAAAAGTAAAACAAGAAGCATGTTTCATCTACAGAAACTTAAGAAAGAATTAAACGCAGAAAGACAGATCACAGACAGCGCATGATTCGACCATCTGTGTTGAAAATTAAAATACTATGTGCTGTCCGTGTTCTGTCTTTGTTAAATTCTTCCTCAAGTTTTTTCATTACACTAATGCACTTGCCCCAAGAGTATGCATACCTCTGTCGCTCCACTTTCTTTTGCCATCTTATCTACCGCACTATCTCAGGTTGCAGCCATAGTGTGGTGAGGTTGCAAAAGCCCATCCTTCCAGGCCTGATTGCAAATGAACACTTCCCTACCCATATTGGTCTCTCGCTAAATGTGTTATCAATCATCTAAAACCATGTTATCAACCAGTATCAGTCCTTTCACCTTCCAATCTACATTTCTAAGTTTGGTAAACACTGAGCATCTATGAAGGAATTTCTTGACAGCAACGACGGCCCGCGTGCCTGATTAGAACAAAATCCTTGGTCAATCCCAAAGTCCCCGACAGGAGCACTTGAGGGCCAGTTCGCAAATGGAACTCACCAATGTTGTCTCGCTCCTTGCAGGAAATAGAGTAGCAGCAGATTTCTCGGTCCTGGATGGCAGAAAGGTTCCTGTAGGGAAAAAGCATCAGATTCTTTGAAAGTCACTCCAAAGATGGCACTTCACACATGCTTATAACGCAATTTTTTTCGCTAAATATGTTTGCGTGTTGCTTCGTACAAACTCCAAGCAATTAGATCACCTCTCTCTTTATGTAATCCTTGCTGACCTAACCCCAGTGAAAGGACCAGCACATGTTCAAGATACCAGGCAGCCCTGCAATCTTTTCGCATGTTCCCCGCCTCTACGTTCCCCTAGGTCGGTATGCTAAGAGTATGTTCCGAGCGATCATAACCCTAGTGTGCACTTAACTAGGATATGCAGCTTCCGTTTGGGATTCTCGTCTTAAACAGCTCATCTTGGAATTGAAGCTGCACAAAACTGAGCATCTCGTGACAAAATTTCTAACTAGTATGATCATACCCCTAATGCAACTGCAATGAAACTACACTTATTACTCCTTTGACAACATACAAAATTTATCAGCCTGCTTGCTTCAAAAGATATAAGTTCTGAAGTTAAGGCTACTGAGAAAAACCTCGCATCTCAGAATACATCGATCGCCGTCATAAAGTTGCCATTCTGTCCTGTTGCACGAGAATGTTTCACGAGTCTGTCCTTCCCAGCACTTCAAAAACGTAGAGTCACCTTCCCGAAGCCATCAACGAAATGGCCGATAATGAGAGTCTTCAAACTGCCGTGACCAATCTCTTTCTGTAAACAGTGCTAACTAATGTATACTATTTTTGCTACTACACATTTTTGCCCTTATTTTTTCCAATTAGGGTATGCAATCTCCTCTTCTCTGGAATGCTGAGAGTAACTAACCAAGTAAATTACTATTGGCTCTGAAACAAGCACTATATATAAGGGCCTGGAATGCGCCCTCCACTGGTGTGTTTAGCATCCTAACGCCGGCCACGCGTTGAAAGTCACCTCGAAGCGTCGAACGACATCACAGGAGCCAGCACGTCGTGCAGTTGGAGGTTGGTCTTAGAAGCTCAGTGAAATAAAGACGAGCAAATGCAAACATCACCGTTATAGCTTTGGTTTACTACCAAGCTGGAAAGCGAACTGCAGCAGAATGGGCACCCGCCACATTAACTTCCATTGCCAAGCCACCGCCTGGAGAACGACGGACGACGGCAAGAGGAAAGTGCAACGACATCGGCCAGAAGTCGAAGGGCCACGAACTGGGGTGCGGCCACCGGTACCGGACATGTTCCAGAACCAGCGCCACCGAGACCGACGTTAATAGATCAAAGTCGGTCGACGAGCTCCCGAAAACGCCCGGCGCCTTTTCGGGATGCATCTGCTCGGCTGCGCTCGCTACGCTCTCGGCCTACTCTACGGACCAAAGCGACGGAACCAATGGAACATTGGATGCATATTTCCCGAGAAGAAAAGCGATTAAATTACGGTTTCTACGACTAAAGAAAAGTGTGCGCAAACAGAGCGTCGTTCGAAAACGGTCCATCTCCGCCGTCCGTGGGAGCGATGCTGCCGGTTGCGCCAGGATCCCTATCCGTCCGCATCTGTCCGCGAGCGGGAAACAGAGAAGGACCGTTTTGGAACGACGCTCTTCCGCGGAGCGTATCGGCCGACGAGTTCGAGAACGTGGGCCCAAGCCGGGAGCGCACGCACATCTGGTCGATGAGCTCCTTCTCATCGAGGGCACCAGCCAGGTCCCGCTTGTTGCCCAGCACCAGCACGGGAATCCCCGCCAGCTGGGGCTTGTCCAGCAGATTGTGCAGCTCGTTGCGCGACGCCTCCATCTTGTCCTGGTCGTGGGCGTCCACCATGTAGCTGCAGCCAATTGCAGAGTGGGATGTCAGGAAGAGACGCCAAAACGGAGGGAGCTTACCAACCGTACTCGGTTTCGCCGCAACTTGGCAAAGAGCGAGCGCTACAGCCACCATGAGCCAATCGGAGCAACGGAGGCGAGACGTGCGACAGCCCTTGCCAAAGGTGCAGGTGCGGGAGCGCAATATTTGTCCCCGTCGCTCAAAGTTCTTATAAAAGCGGTTTTCTCTTACTTCCGCCCGCGGCTTTGACAGCGCCACGTGCAATTTGCAAGATGGAGTAGAGTTTTGTGCCTCCCTCCGACGTGCCGATTTACTTACCGGGACCGTAGCCTTCACCAAGTTATGGTGAGACAGAGTGTCTGCAGCGCAAGTTCGTCCGCTTCTCGCGCGGGGTTTGCGGTGACGTCTGAATGCCGAGCTCCGATTGGATGGATAGTGGGTAGACCTCGATGCTAGCTGCCTTGGAGGCCTACCCACTATCCTTCTGATCGAACCTATCGGAGCTCGGCGTTTCGACGTCACCGCCGCCTCTGAGCGAGAAGCAGTCGAATTTGCGCTCTGCACAGGAGTCGCCGTAAAGGCCGGACTATACGAGGGGCGTTCATAAAGTTTGTATCATTGTCACGAAGGAATAGAGATTCAGCAATCAAACTCGAGCAGGCGTTGAGACTTTTTCTACATGTTCGCCACCGAACTTTACCCACTTTTGCCAGCGATGGACCACATGCCGGAGGCATTGTTTCAGAACTCCTCGTTTAGAGTGGTCGGGAATCGCTCCACTTCAGCAATCACTTAGTCGTCGTCCTTAAAATACTTTCCTCTTGTTTGGCCGCGCTGGAAGCGTCAGCGCCATTTAACCACAGTCTCATAAACTTGGGCGTTGTCCCAGAACAACGCTCCCAGATTGGAATGAATATCCTTGGCAATTCTTCCCTTCAAATAGAAAAAAACCGGATCACTGCATGTGCTTGGCACCGACCTGTGGTGCCATTTTGGTTTCGACTCCCTTGCGGCGTTCCACACTACTATAGCACGCGATGTGTACACTGTGCGGAAACTAGAGGGACGAGCGCTCATGTTGATGCCTGTTTTGATCCGCTTCTTAAAATTTTTTGTGCCGATAATACAAACTTTATGAACGCCCCTCGTATTTGTGTTTGCGTGCGAATGAGTGCACTGCAGCTGCTGCTTACAATGAGTAGAGACCCTAGACTTAAGAGAGGGGGCCAACGCGAACCATAGAGAGAACTTGCAATTTAATGGTGGACACCTCCTACGCAGACTGGGTGCAAGTACATGTGCGTGAACTGTTGCATTGCAAGAAAAATAGAGGTCGGAGACACTTGCAGACGATAGAGGGGCTCGTCTGCATACCTTGTACTGCAAACGCCGCCCATAAATCATTCACTGCAGTGAAAGAAGCTTGCCAGCGAGAAAGACGACATTGCTTTCTTTCCGTTTGAGAAGTTTTTTTCTCATGAAAACAAATGCTACAAGCGTCCACAAAGTCATTTCTTAGTCCGATGGACGCTAGGCTTAGGTGGACCTCGGTTCGTGGAGAAATTTTGCTTTTCTCTCGTATCCTGATCGACGTAACAGGTTGTTCGCACAGTTTCACATTTTATCACCACCACTAGCGTCACATTCTCACTGGGTTTCAGCTTCATGCGACAAATAGTAGCTACGGGAAACCGCATTTAATTTTCTCGATCGACCGCTCGCGGATTGCATAGCGGGCAGCCACGCGACACAGTTCCCCGTAGCAAAGTCTCATACCATAAAGTTGAAGCCAAAATGTTGTGTACTTTATATGGAACTGTTCCGCCACAGAATACAGAAAGAAAATCTCTTGAGATCCTTCACTTTGGTCTAAAAGGCTCGCGGCATCACTAGACTGCATGCTGGCAAGCACTCATCGTTGCATGCGAAAGGGACCGACAAACTCACACAATGGCGTTGACACCTCGGCAGTAGCGTTCCCACATGCTGCGAAACCTGGGTTGCCCTCCAATGTCCCAGATCTGCAAAAAGAAGGCAGTTGAGAGCGACCATCCAAACACAAAGGTACTCAAACTGACACGCAGTCGCGCTTAATCACTGCGTGCCGCATATGTGCATGCGAGACAACTAACTGCCTTGGGGAACATGGCTAAAGGCAATAGATGAATGGCATCCTTTTAATATACCAACAACATTTCCAAGCACAAGAACATCAGGATGGCATGTGGAAAAGGTTCACTGCCAAGGATAGGTCACGTAACAAACTATGTATGTTTTCTTTCCAGGAAGTGAAGTGTCTTTAGGAATAAGAATACTATGCGGTCCGACTGAGAAAGCGAAGCCTCGTTTTTGGTCCCGCAGAAATAAAGTAGGCATGGCAGAAAACTGGAACTTCACGTGTATGTGGCAATAGCGGTGACGATAGAATGCAAAAGTTTGAGAATATAACAATACCTGGAAACAGAAAAAAAAAATTTCTTTATAAATCGACATTCACCTAGGCCCAATATTCATCAAACAAAAAATAAGCTTGTCAACAAGAAAGCAAACAAGTTCGTCTTTTTTGCGGACAAGTTTTTCTTTTTGCAATAAAATAAATGCCGCAGGTGCCCATAATACTATTTTTGGTATGACAAATATCAGGCCCAGGTGGACGATGCTTCATAGAGAAATTACATTACCCGTTTTATACTTTTATCCAGGTAACGGAAAGCTCTTAAACTTTCGCATTCTATCCCCACCTCTGGCATCACTTTCACACAAAGTTTCAGCTTTTTGTGGTGCAAAGATTATTTAAGTAAGCTGAAAAACAGGGTTTCATTCTCTTTATTGAACCCTGGACTTTTCAGTTAGAGATCATTCTGGTTGGCTGTTCGTTCCATGCAGCTGCTGCTTGACTTACAAAATGCATCGAGCAAAAAGTAAGAATATGAAAAAAGAATTTGAGGGTTTTATTATGATATGAAGTTGAATACAATTTTGCAGACAGCATGGAGGGCAGAAAATCCCCGCTTCAGATGTGACAAGATATTCCTCGTCCAAAATAAATTATTCAGGATAAACGGACATCCAAATCGCCTCAGCCAATAAGAAATCGCTGCCCCACATTAAATTTATGTGCTACTAAGCCTTACACATATCTAGTGCCTTAAACAAAACAAAAATTATAATAAATACTTTTTTTTGTGTGTTCTGGCAAGCATGGGTTTTTGATGATACAAAAATATTCCAGCATTGCGCAGCCTTTCAGCAGGGAAGCAAACGATGAAACGCACCTAAAAATAAAAATAGAAGAAACCAAGCTCGCTTATCAAGCAGATAAGCACAGCCAATATTCCAGACAGCGAATGCGAAAATAAGCTCCGAAAAAAAAACGCACACGCAAAACAGGAACAGCGATAACGGATATTTCTGTGGACTCGGTCAACCAGAAGTTGATACTAGTGCACTGTTTATTTCTGTGTTTTTTACTAATGTTGCGCAACTACTCCCATCCAATAAAAGGAGCTGTCCTGTATGTGCACTGTTTATGACGAAGGCCAGCGGCCTGGAACACTAGAAATTTCTATATGTTATCTGTTCTTTAAAAGGATGCTGAACCGAAATCTGGATTCCACAAAACACACGGCAAAAGCGTGCAACGGGATGCTACAAACACCAAAACGTCACTCATACAGCGATATCTCGAACGGATGACCGTATTTTTCAAGAAAAGGAGGCGCATTTGACAGAAATGTTCAAGTCATGTTTCTCCAAGAAGGAGAGGGAACGGCCTCGCAATTCTCCGCCTCGCGCCTTGAGGGAGCGAAGCGAAGAGAGTAGGAAACTAGGAATCTTGACGTCACGCGCCTCGTCGGCCTGGTTCAATCTCGACCTCTTTATCCAAAAATACGGCCGTCCATTCGAGATATCGCCTTACAGGTAGTGTTGTAGGGATTGTAGCGTCCCGCCTACATCTCCTGCATTGTTTTTTCTGAAATCCAAATTTCGGTTCACCATCCCTTTAAGGGGGAATACTGGTCTGTAAGCCTTCTTTTCTTTTGAGCAAAGCCAATGAAACTGCACAAGTCCGTTGAGATGTTTGTGCTGATTTCAAATATCTCGCAAGTTTATCGATCAGTAGACTACCATAAATACCAAACATCTCCCCCCCCTTTCACAATAAGCGCACACCCCTCTATTTTGCAGCATTTGGAAAATACACAAAGGACAAATCTTTACATAGTATCTTTACATACCCATGCCCCAGTTTTACATGATTATCTCGAAATTCTGATTTTTTTGGCAGTTCTCAGAATAATTATAACTCACCTGCCTTTGTTTGAAAAAAACCATAGAGAAAACACCATCTAAAAAAAGGTTTTAACATATGGATCGATACTACGAAGTATGAGGAAGAGAATGTTGGAAGCAATTCAAAGATTGAACCGTTATTAGCGACTTTAAAACAGGGTAAACTGCAGCGTGAGGCTTCCAAGCAATAAAACAATAGTTTACTTGAAAATATGTTTACAACTACATTGAATAATCTGCTCTCAACATTGTATGCTTTGCCCATTTAGCTATACATTACAGAATAAGTTATATTTGTACCTGTCCTAGATGCTGAGATGTTCTTCCTCAACATTGGCAAAAAGCCCTCAAATTGTGTTTTGAGAAAGCGCTTGTTTGGAATCAACTTTAATACAATTTGAACTGCCTAAATACAATAAATTGATATGATAGCTCAAATATTGATCCACAAAATATGAAAGGCACATCAGAAGAAAAAAAAATAGTCGCATATCTTAAAATTGCTGTTTTCTCATAAGAACTTTTTTAGGGAATTTTTTCATGTTTTTATATTGTTACATAGGTTTCCCTCCACAAGATGAACAATGAAACACATGTACACCCAAAACGAGTTCAGAGGTTCGAAGATGTTGTATTAGTGCAGCAATATCTCATGCTCAAGTGCCTCCAAGATATGTGGATATCAACAAAATTATCTCGCAGATGTGAAACAAGGTCAATCAACAAAACGCGATCCACATCCAATTTCTTGCACCCAAACGAATTCACGCTTGTCCGACGAACAGGCAATCTGACCAGTACATATGAAGTCATTGTGAACTGCATACAAGACAAATTCTTTAAAGAACCGAGTATGTTGACCAAACAGCTGCTTGACTGATCATAACATTTCATGGGCTGAATGGAGTAAAACCTTAACCATCAATTTTCAGGCTCTCTTGAAACAGATTAAAGTACCAACTTGCTACATACAAAAACCCGTTACTTCAATGCTTAGAAAAAGCAGATTCAAACGTTTATGGCAGCAACTGAATGTACTAACATGCAGCAAAAAAGAGATTTAAACAACCCCCATGAAGCGACCTCAGAACTCTATTCCAGGGCTAGCAAAAGACTGCATGGAGGCAAAAAGAAACCAACAGCAGGTGTTATTGACAGGCTTTAAAAATAAAACAATTAAAAAAGGTGAAAAAAATTTAGTCATGTGACGATGCTGTGTGTAGTGATGAGTCACATGAAGATGAGATGCCTTGGACATTTGTGCTTTGACAACCAACAAACCTCGATGATAAGAAAGTCCATTTTTATCTGTTAGATGTGGGCCCTTGTCAAACTAGTTTGGATAGAGTCTCTCTTTAAAGGGGTACTCAGGCGTTTTCTTCATAGTCCCTGATTTGCCTGGAAATTTGCTAAACACACCAACAAGCATTTCCAAAATAATAACCCAAATATTGAGCCAAAACTTTTTTTTATTAAGTAAATGGATTGAGCTTACAATTTTGGCCCTTACTGTATTTTTCAAGGTGAAAGTCTCTACTGCCAACAATGAAAAAGTGACAGCGGAAGGAAGGGCTCACTCTGGGGACAATAGACTTTGTTCCCAACTGATTACAAGCAGTTTCATGGTGTCGAATGAATGCTTTGAAAGCTGGGCTGCAGCCGTAACCCTCAATATTGTCTATTTTTAGACTGCCCACTGGACCTGCAAGCCGGCCTCGCATCACGGCAACCGTAAAGTGCTGAGCATATCTGAATGTTGGTTTTGACATCATTTTCATTGGCCGATTTAACAATAATTATTCTGAACTTTGCGATAATAAATAGGACACCGGAAAGGGTAAAGGCACGGCGATTTCAAATATATAGTTAGTAGGAATAGCTAAAAAATAAATCACCACAGTACCCCTTTAGAGACTTGGTCCACACTTCAAAACGGCACTTTTGAAAGCCATTTTTATTAGAAGAATGCTTTAAAGAGAGACAAAAAGGAAACAAAGCTTATAAAGGCCTGGTTTCTGCTTTGCAGAGATCCTCAAAGCCCAATGGAGAGGGAGATAATGGAGGGCTAAAGAACCATACCTTATAACAGAGAAAGAGTTCTACAGCATTTATATTAAAGCTTTTAAAGGGGCCCTGCAACAGCTTTTTGACTGGTTTTAGTTTGAACCGAACCTAAGCGCAATTAATGTAGAAACTTAATGAAACTTTTCTTTTCGCAAAATTCGCTTTATTTTAAAAGTTATAGGCAAATTAGAATTACAAAAACACGCAAGAAATAACATCCTTTATGACGTCGTAGGTCCTGGCTTGAGTGGCCGTGAACTAGAGAAGGGATAGTGAACTCATCGAGCGCTCACGGCTGCCGCACTCCGTGTCGACGGCTCGAGAGGGCGCCACTAAACCGTGTGTTGGATAGGCTGTATGAAGCGGGCGGCCAGGGCGGCTCGCATTGCATTTGCTGCGCGATTAAAGACTATTTCGGCATAACACTTCATTGGCCACAAACAGCAGCAAACACGGGGTAAAATCAGTACAGAACGGGAGCCACTTCGCGCTGCCATACCGTCAAATGGCCTTTCTACGCCTCGCCGTTCGTCGGCGCCTCATCCCACTAGCCTTTTCTAGTATGCACCGTTTTTTCCGCCGCTTGGTGGCGGGTATGTCGACTGGTCATTTCTTGTTTCCGTACTTTATAAACCGCATTTGTTTCTTTTCTGATCTAAAATACTGAACAAAACTACTTTCACACATAATTGAAACGGTTTGCGACATCTTATATTTTGTATCTTAATTAAAAAAAGTGAAAGCCGTTTACAACTCCCTGTAACGCCGAATTAGAGCGCAGCTCTTGAGGAGGAGGGGAAGGCACACGGGGGGGTCACGTGACCTCGGAGAGGGGGGGTCACGTGGCCTGGGGGTCACGTGACCTCGAGGAGGGGGATTTTCCCGCTAAATTTAGCGGGGAAACTTTTCCGCTAAATTTAGCGGGGAAAATTTCCCGCTAGATTTAGCGGGGAAAATTTTCCGCTAGATTTAGCGGGGAAAATTTTCCGCTAGATTTAGCGGGAAAATTTTCCGCTAGATTTAGCGGGAAAATTTTCCGCTAGATTTAACGGGAAAATTTTCCGCTAGATTTATCGGGGAAAATTTTCCGCTAGATTTAGCGGGAAAATTTTCCGCTAGATTTAGCGGGGGAAATTTTCCGCTAGATTTAGCGGGAAAATTTTCCGCTAGATTTAGCGGGGAAGATTTTCCGCTAGATTTAGCGGGGAAAATTTTCCGCTAGATTTAGCGGGGAAAATTACCCATCATGCACCGCGCGGTTACGCTGACGTGCGACGGCGACGCCGCTCAAGCCGGAAGCTGGCGCCTAGAGCTGCGCTCTAAAAAAGCTTTTAGCGGCTCTGACCAGTAGTAAGGCCCAGGACCTAAGACGTCACATTTCTTGCGCTTTCGGTACCGCGGGTTGCCCTCGTCGGTGGAGGAGGTTTCCGCGTCGTCCGGTTAAAATATGACGCACTGATATTTAGTTGCTCTCTCCCGTGCCCGCTGGCTTGCCCGAACCCCAAGAGACGTGGAAACCACAAAAAGGTAGACGCTTAAATATGATTGCAGGGCCCCTTTAAGGCACTTAACACGACCCGCAAAAATCTGTTCCTCAACATATTGCGCTGCATTTACTAGAGGTGCAAGCAGGTAATAACAGTTTATAGTAATAAAAAAAACTATACTAAAAAAAAGAAAAAAGGTATGGATAATTTACATTGCCATTCCAAGCAGACGATGCCTGTGTAGCGAGAAATGCTGCCAACAGATGGAGTATGCTCCTCAACTCGGCGTACACCGTGTTGAGGGAGCATACAGCAG
>JAZHYW010055367.1:0-100493 GCA_037355805.1 Ixodes ricinus | reverse complement strand
ATCTCGGCGCTAATACGCTCTAAACATCGCCCTGAAAATGGCGTCCAGAAATGGTGTCCGCCCCTATATTCTTTGCTTGTCGGACGAAGGAAAATACAATGGGGGCCACCGTTACTACGCCACCTTCGTTGGGGCAGGATAGAGCGCTTAGATGAAAGGGATACTTCAACAAAATTTTAAATATTCGCGACTCCAGCAAAACGAACGGCACCTAGCGGGAAAACACTGAACTGGCCGGAACAGGTCCCTTCGCGATTTCTGCTCGTCTCTTCTGGCTTCCGTGTTTACATGTTGTCGGTGGTTTGCGCGACAGAACAGTTCTACCGGTGACTGTGTCGTAACCGTAGTATCGCCTTCTGACCTAGGTTGCTCTGCACGCGACCTATGTAACCGCGTGAGCCAGACATTCCGCGTTTATCAGCGTTCATCAGCACCGTGGAAGGACAGTGGGCAGTCCTTTCCTGGTTTCCTCGAAGAAAGCCAAGCCTCTGGAAGTTCGCTTACCCCAACACATCGCCGCAGGTTCGAAACGTGGAAGATCAAACGCGGGGGAACTAATTTTGAGTCCAATGCTTACTTGCTGGTGCCCCAGCGTTGTGCGTTGAGCTGGCACATGGCACGGCACGACCTGGATTCGACCGCCATATTTGCCCGATAGTGGCGTCCCCTATAGGTCACTGGAGTCGCGAATACCGGTCGTGTTCAGAAATAGGCTGAATGTGATCCACAATATTCGCAAATGACAATCGCACGTTTGTATTTCGACCCTGATGGCTGCATTTTTCGTCATAAATAACCCACTCTGGCAAGCGCTCGGCAGCCAGTGGAGAGCACGTGACATCCGGCACAATCGTGACGTAGATTGTCTCGGAACCACTCGGGAAGAGCAAAGCTGCCGCGAGGCCGACGTCGCAACTTCGCTCGTCCCGAGGCGAACTCAATGTAAATACTTTACAAAATCGTGAAACTTTTGTATCTGAATGTGGTCGTATTAGCGCGTGTGGATTGTTTTATATTTACATTATTTAAAGGATACGGAAACGAAATGACGTGAGCGCGAGCTCTCTTCCTTTCGCCTCAAAGTCGGCCAGCGAGAAGCGCAATGCGTATCGCGCCGGTGACGTCAATAGTTCCTGCACTGCCAAGGGTACCGTAGTTGCGAGCGTTGCCGCTTGATGGCGTCAACGTGTGACGATCTCGCCTAGTAGTAATATCCGAGGACTGTACGTTCTAGCTTGCCCATAACGTCGTTCGCGACCATACCAGTATTTTATGTGCCACGAGCGTTCGGTTCACCGTGTTAGTTTCACACCGCAAAAGTCTCGAGGGAACCGGTAAGGAGAAATAACCGTTAGTACCCAGCAATGGCGAGGGGGAGAGTGATCTACCTTCATCAATTATACTATTTACTGGAATTCTTCTTTTCATCTACCCTCATGAATTATACTATTGAGTTCCCAGGGGAATTATTGAGTTCCCAGAAGAATTCCAGTAAATAGTATAATTCATGAGGGTAGATGAAAAGAATTTTAGTAAATGGTTGATAGTCCAGCAGTGTGTCTCTTTTTCTCCACTCCTTGGTTTTTTCCCTCTACGTTCGTGCAAAGAGCCGCAACGAGAACGAGCTCACTGTGGCCAACTACGCTTAGGCTTTCTCCGCCAAGGCTTTGCAAACGCGTTCAGGCCTAGGCTAGTTCTGCAGGCACGCCGTATTTCCGCAGAACGGCGCTGCTCCTATGCCACAAGTGATGTCACGAGAACTTTCCCACCATCCACCAGGGGCCCTAATCTGGACAGTTGGCACAGAGCCGTTTATACTCAGTATAAACGGCTCTGAGTTGGCAGACTCTGCGGGTGGGACTAACGGCAACAAGGACGCCGACGCTACACCTATAACCAACGGAGGGTGGCGTGAGCGGGTGGAAGCCACGGAGCGAAGATTAGAGAACTGGTGGATGCTAGCTCACCAACGGGGATAACCGAATCCCCACTGGCTAGGTCCCAAACTCTACGGGACCGCCCGATTCAAAAGGGAAGAGCCGCAAACCATCATCATCACCATCAGCGAGAAAGTCGGCGAGAGATCTGGCGGCCGTGATTGGACAACGCCGCACTTGACCTTGGCGCTGGCCAATCAGAGCCGCTGGATTTCTCGGCGACTTTTCCGCCAAGTGTCCAGATTAGGGCCCCAGATGTGAATTTGAAATCGTTTCATTAGGTTTAAAATTAGTTCTCCTGT
Organism: Ixodes ricinus; assembly: GCA_037355805.1. Lineage (NCBI taxonomy): Eukaryota > Metazoa > Arthropoda > Arachnida > Ixodida > Ixodidae > Ixodes > Ixodes ricinus. Next base: position 98,254 of record JAZHYW010055367.1, on the reverse strand, counting down.
CTTTTACAGCGCGATATTTATATTTCCGAGGTGGTGCCTGTCCCTAGCCCCTAATTATGCAAAAAGATCGGCGCTTAAATTTTGTTTCCGTACCCCTTTAAATATTCAGGTGTGAATAACTGTTATTTGTCTTGCTAACAAAAGTGCGTCAACCCAATTTTACCTTAGCGATTTGGGGTCTTCGAATGTGTGAATTTATTATTATTTATTGAAAATATGAGCGTCGGACTTGATTACCCATACTGTCATTGTTTAAAGTTCTATCATTAGTTTGACAAAATTCACAAAAGGAAAGTACAATACGTGACATTCATTCCGCGATGCTTAAGCCCCCTCAAACATTGGGGCAAGGAATAAACAAATGGCTTGCATTATCAAGTCGTTAGATGTTATATGGCCCAAGTCAGTCGCTCTCAGAAATAAGTATTCGTAAAGCAATTGCACTACTTTTTAAAAGTAATTCGTAATTGTAATACATTACTTTTCACATAGTAATTGTAATTAAACTACTTTTGGAGTAAAGTAATTGCAGTTAAATTACATTCTGGAAGTAATTTACCCATGTATAATTAACACTGACAGTGTGGCCGTGGCGAGCAGGAGAAAATTCAGGGCAAAGCCGGGGAGACTTCGCTCCTCACATGTTCCGGCAAGCTAAGATTTCCCGCCCCGTGACGCGTTTGATGACGAAACCACTGGATGCTACCAATCACGTCCACGAGCGGGGTGGAGAGGACAAGGCTCGCATGGCTTAGGAGTCGGGCGTCATGAGTCACTAATAAGAGTCACGCACCTAGCACGTGGACATACATTTCCATTGGTGGACCAGTCACATCGCTTCCGACTCGCCACACCTCGCTGCCGTGTTCAAACACAAAAAAAAAAACAACGGAAAGGGAGTTTAGCTTTTTTGACGGAGCGGCGAAGAAGAAGAAGGTAAAGGCAGGAGGAGAAAACAGAGAGGTTAACCAAGGCGGCCTGCCTCGGTTGGCTACTCTGAGTTGGGGAAGGGGATGAGAGGATAAAAGAAGGAGGAAAGAAAAAACAGAGGAGGTAAAGGTAACATACTAGCACTCACGTTAACACTGTGAGGGCAGAATCAATAATTAGGAGAATGCCGCAGTTTCCAGTATGGCACTAAAACTGAGAGACTGAAAGTGCGTGCTGGATTGTCACCAATGTTCACCCAAAACACTCGAGTTTTTGCACGCGCCAGCACGAAGTTCAGTTGCGCACATGTACATTAACAGAAATTATAAAACGGATAGTCCTCTATACGACAACAAACATTGAACAGGAGATAACTTTTTACAAACAGAACTCGAGGCCAGTTTCTGATAAAAATCGCAGAAGGGCGTTTACGGCCTTCTCCTCTTTAAGTGGCGAGTCCCATGCCCCTAGTATTTTGGACGTAGTAAATGGCCGGTCGTCTAGATGTGAAAGAATGCTCTTTAGGTGTTTTCTTTCTGCATCGTAAAGTGCACATTCACATAATAAATTAGATATAGTTTCCACACAATCACACCCCGGACAGTTCGGATTGTGTGTTTTTCCGATTCGGTGCAGAAATTCCTGTGTGTAGGAAACGCCCAGACGTAATCGGTGTAGAACAGCTTCAGTTCGCTTGGGTAGGTTACGTGACATACGGTATGTTAGGTCAGGATCCAGTAGATATAGAGGAGGGTAATGGTGTGCAGAGATCCTCCAGAGACTTTGTGTTGCATTTCGGGCGTGGAGATTTATCAATGAAGTGACGTCGCTCCTGCAGTAGGGCATTTCGACGTTGGGGAATAAGGTATGGGCGGAAGTCGCAGCACCATCCGCAGCTTCATTTCCGGGTATCTTGCAGTGTCCAGGAATCCACTGGAACTCAACTGAGTGTCTCCTATCAATACATTTCTGAAGATGGCATAAAAGTTTGAAAATAATTTGTTCATTTTCACTTCGTCGCAGGTATGTGCAGATGCTTTGGAGTGCAGGCTTAGAATCTGTAAACACCGTCCATGCCTGAGGTGGCTTTGTCAATATAAATTGAAGGGCTTGATGAAGTCCTACAAGTTCAGCCGCTGTCGAAGATGTCTTGTGGCTAAGTTTGAAGTTTCTTGTTGTGACATACGATGGAATCACAATGCTTGCGGTAGAACTAGTTTTGACACATGATCCGTCCGTATATATGTGAGTTTTTGACGCGTGTAAACAGGCAATGGTGGATAAAGTGAGTTGCTTAAGCACTAGCAATGGTGTATTTGATTTCTTTTTGATGCCTTGAATGTCAAGTTCCACAACGGGGAGAGGGAGTCTCCATGGAGGTATAGTTGGAAGGTCAAACGAGCCTATATCATCAGGGATGTATTGCTCCATTTTTGACAGTGCCTTTGAATACTCTGAGTAAGGCCGTTTAAAAGTAAGATCAGCAAGTAAGTGATGACTATGATTAATAATATGTCTTAGATGAACTCTCAATGTTTCCTGCATCATTAGTACCTCTACAGGTGTGGCGCGTGCCTCGGCAACTGTGCCCAGAGTCGAGGCACAAGCTGGCAGGCCCAAACAGCCACGGAGGCCACGTGCTTGAACTGCTCTGAGAGCTTTGATGTTGGTTTGACACGTGCCATGTAGAATGGGAACGCTATATCGAAGTAAGCCGACAAATAAGGCCACATATATCTGTAATAGGGATCTTACTGTCGCGCCCCACGTGGTTCCACCGATGAAGCGAGTAAGAACACTAAAACTGGCGAGCTTTTTGCGCAAGTACAAAATATGAGGTGACCAGGTCAGACCCCTGTCGATGGTGACTCCAAGAAATGTGTGACATTTAACGTATGGTATTGTTCGTTTGCCTATCTTAAGTGGATATTTGTCCATTCTTCGGCGGGTGAACGCAATGGCTGCTGATTTGTCAATGGAAATTTCGAGTCCACGGGTATTAAAATAATTTGTTATTTTCTTTAGTGCAGACTGAACCCTTGCCTTTGCTTGAACTCGTGTAGATCCAGAGGCCCAAATACAGATATCATCGGCGTAGAAAGATGCCTGGATGGTTGGTGCCAGTATTTTGGCGAGACGGATGAGAACGATATTAAATAATATGGGACTGAGAACGCCCCCTGAGGGACACCGCGGGTCACCGGGTAAGAAAGCGTGTTTCCTTCTTTTGTAGACATAAAAATTGATCTTCCTGTGAGGTAGCTTCTTATCCACTTGTATAAGTGTCCCCCAATCCCAATTTCGCTGAGAGCTTGAAATATCGCTTCGTGAGTGACATTGTCAAATGCTCCTTTGATATCTAAGAAAGCCGCTATTGTGATTTTACGATGTGCTCGCTCCTGTTGTATGTAAGTTACGAGGTCAATGACTCCATCAATGGAGCTTCTTCCTCGACGGAATCCTTGCATGATTTCTGGATATATCCCTCGCAGTTCAAGATACCAATCTAGGCGGCGGTAAATCATTTTTTCTATGATTTTTCCAATGCAACTCGCGAGCGCGACAGGACGGTACGAAGTTAATTGAAGTGGCGATTTGCCCGGTTTGAGAAGTGGCACAACGATCCTTGCCTCTTTCCACGAGACAGGAACATTTTCATTGATCCATGAAGAGTTGTATATATTCAAAAGAAGCTTTCGCGCTTCCTTCCCCATATGTATCAAATAACTGTACTGTATGCCGTCAGGTCCCGGAGAGGTGTGAGGCTTTACTGAAGACAGCGCAGCATCCAGTTCGCTCATTGTGAAAAGGTCGTCCATAGCTTCTTCATGAAATACTGGCTCGATTGTGGTGCGAGATGAAGATTGGTTCGAACGGGTTGTGTATATGTTGTCAACAAAATGCAGTACTGGTTTGCCACCTCTTTCTCTGAACAATTTCTTGACAACGCAAGCGAGCGAAATGGATGGAGTTGCGAAGGAGAAGATTTAAGACCTCGTGAGATCTTCCATATTTTACATAATGGCTTTCTGGGATCTATATTTTCGCACATCGTCCTCCAGCAATGCCGAGCGAGCTTCTTAAAATGACGACAAATTTTCTTTTGCACTCTGCGCAATTCACGGAGATCTTTGATGTCTTTAGTCCTCCTGGATCGTCGTTCTGCCCTGCGACGTATAGCGCGGAGGCGCTCATATTCTGCGTCGATTGTTTTTTGTGTAGACGGGACGTTAAAATCACGTGTTGCTTTTTCTGCACAGGATACAATGACCTTTTCAAAGTGAGATAGTTCAGTAACATTTTTGCATTCGTTCGTCATTGCTTCTTCGAACATATGCCAGTTGGTTCGTTGTAGGAAGTTCGTTTTCCGAACATTGGTGAACCCATTAATTGTTGTGTACGTGGGTACGTGGTCACTACCACGAGTTTCAATGTCTGCAAACCATGTTGTTTGCGATGTTAGTGCTGCCGAAACAAATGTTAAATCAAGGCAGCTGCTGCCGTCCGTTCCGTAGAAATATGTCGGTGTTCCGGAGCGGCGAGTTGTTCACGGATCACGCCGCGAGTTTGCGTGGCCCTTTAATTTCGAACTGCTCGATTGTGGTTGCGTGCTTTATTAACCGTTTCCAATGCGAGCTGCGAGAAGGCGCCGATCGTTTGTGAAAGTCTCGTCGTCACGCAAAAACTCCGCGCATGTGCAGTTCCGATCAATCTCCGCAGAAGGCGTCCTTCATTGTATTGCAAACGCTCCCCATAGCTTGAAATGGACCCTCTCTTCAATCGGCTTTCCGCAGCCTTCCAACGTAGTCAGCGCAGTTTCGCGGCACACACGGGCGTTAAAATACACGACGGCCTCGGGTAGCGCTTCCGACAGGCATAGAGCATACAAGAGGCATTGCTACGGTCGACGACGAAACAGTGTAGGCAAAATTCGTAGCGCAAGTGCCGACATAATGTGGCACACCCAGAAAACGTTTTAAAAAACGAGCACATCTTTCACGGAGAAGCACGAGAAACTGGGACCGCGACAGGCTGCCGTTAGCCGCAGAGCCGTTCATACTGAGAGTTTGGCCAAAGCGCGGAGCTCGTTGCCCGCTAAAACCACCGGATTTCACGATAACACAAAATGGAGTTTCTTCTTTGTCTCGTTTATTCTCGAGAAATTGCATAGAGTTCAGAGTCTGAGCCACAAAATGGCGGACGGAAGTAGTCATCCCGGTTATACTATGCTGCGGTGTGGTTACCGCGTAACCTCCTCCCAGACGGAAACAGCCGCTCCGAAGACGGTGCAAGTCGGCGTCGATTCGACTCCGGTAGTGTAAGCTACGCCGTAGGCACTCAGACGCTTCATATAGCAGAGCAGCGAGCAGGGCTATAGCCAGCGCACTCCACACATATTCGGTTCTGCGGCATCATGAAGGCGTAGAGCTATCAAACGTACGTCATCGATAGAACGATCTGATCTGCTGTTCGGGATACTGCCAGCGCATGGCTGAAGCCGATAAACAGCACAAGCAGCAACGCCGTGAGTCACAGCGCGATACGACCAGCGCTGGCTGTAACGGCTGACCAAGCGGCCACAGCCGGCCGTACTGGCACAGACGGTGCGCATGTGCCAGCGTCTCCGGCCTGCGGCCCGCTTTCAGCGCGACGTGCTATTCCCGCTGTTCAAGCCCCTGTAGAGTTATACTATGCTGCTGCTGTGGTTGCCAGGCTGTCGTAACTTCCTCCCAAGAAGGTTATAACTCCCAGTACAAACTGTTCCGATTAGCCGCATATGGAGCAGCCATCTGGTGGCGCTGTTTGCAACCAAGGCAGACGACTTTATCTGGCAGCTGCAACGCATGGACAGTAGCCCCCGTCGTCGCGGCATCCCAGCTTCTGGCTGCAGAAGCTTCACTAAACGGCCAAGCTGGAGTGACCTGCAGGAGAACAGCTGTCCGCCAAATCCACCACCGTTGCTCAACAGTGCCAGGATTGCGGCCGCAGACAGCTTGATGTCATCAGGCGGAAATCGAGACACCACTTTTTTAGAACTCTGGGAACGCACTAGCTGAAGAGGCGTAGAAGGCGCCCAGTTCAGCCGAGCTGTTTTAATGCGAAAGCATTAACCGTCTCATGGAGCGAGCTGACGTCATCAGTTGGAAGCACGAAAAGGGCAGATAGTTTCCGCATGCCTTCCGTTCCATTGGCTGGCGCGCGTCGACGGGGCTCCCATTGGCCGCTGCGCCATGGCCTCCGACATCCCGAAGCGAGCGCGCTAGTACGCAACAGACGACAAAAAAGGGCGGACGAGCAGACGACAGAGGGAGCGGACGAGCGGCTTGCATGCTTTCGCATTCCCAACTCATAAGAAATGCTTGGGTGTACCTCGAGCTTTTGGGAGCGCATTGCTCCCAAGCATAAACAGCCGCTTTCAGCCAAATTTCGTAACATGGCATCCTCGGGGCGGGGGGCTGTACACACGCACAACCCAACGCACGACAGGTTGTAAAACACACCAAAAGATGGCCGAACTCGACCCGGCATCAGCCAACCACGGAATGGCGCATTTGCGTCAATGCTCGCAAACACCATTTAAAAAAAAAAAAAAAAGAGAACAAGGAGCACTTTTTGTAATTGTGGACTCTGAGACACCAGTCGATTGACATTCATACTTTATTTGCGCCAAGAAATTGTTCTTCCACATTTTTAATCCTCGTTCACATAGCCCATACGAAATAAACCTACATAAACTTTACATGGAGGAAAAAAGGAGAACGGGGCAGGTCGTTTTGAAACGTTCCACAATTCGTCACTACCATCTCCACAAGGGTCAGAAATACTTTGCAAAGGGGGGCCCACGTTCCACCTCCACGCTGCTTCCCAAGCCACCCCCGCCCCACAGGCCGTACCGAGAAAATGCCGCCCTCCGAGGTGTTGCGTTTGTCTCCCTACGGAATGTCTTCGATTGATTTTCCACCGCACCCAGCACGACTTACCCCAACATAGGAACTACGATCAAAAGGCAATAAAAAAAAAAAAAGAAAAGAAAAAGAAAGGACCAAGGGACTACAATGAACAACTCTGGTCACTGACAAGTTGAGAATGGCAGGGCAATGCTTCAGGTGAACCGCCTCCAGCACGAGCTTCCCACCTTCCACAATGCTTGGGCGTCTTGTGCACCCCGAGCGTGCGCGCAGACCAAGCATGGTGGAAGGCACGGAGCTTGTGTTGGAAGTTTCGAAAGACATACCCCACCGTTCACACTGTCAGTGGCCACAGTAATCTTTTAAAATGAGGGCACGACAAAAAAACAACAAAAACAAACAATCGGATTGTGTGGGTAACTGCGGCAGCACTTTGCAAGCTCGTCTCTACGAGAACGCGAAAGAACGGAGAAAAGAGGCGGACTACGGCACGAGCTCCTCGACTTGCACTTTTGGGTCAGACGCACTTTGTCAACAGCAAAAAAAACAAGCACGCACACTCTTCTCCATCTGTCAACATCATGCGGAAAGGAAACGCAGCTGGCGGGACATAGACAGGAGAAAAAAAATGGGAAAAAGGTACCGGCAGTCATGGTTGACATTTCTTGTTTTCTTCGAAGAAAGTGCCTCCCCACCTCTCCTACCCCGCACTTTGGTATAAAGTGCAATTGCCCCCCCACCCCCCCACCCAACGACATAGCTCCTTAACGGGCAGTTTGCCAAAATAGATAAGAGTGAAAGGGGCAAGCATCTCTCTCCCGACATGCCACACGAGTCACTGACAGTCTTCAGCTGTCGGCGTCGTTACTGGTTCGGGCTGGAAGAACCAGCAGCCAGTGGTCGGACGGCGCGGCAGCTCCGAAGAAACTTTTAAGCTTTCGTTTGGACGAAACAGACCTCCCAATAAAGGCGGGAACGAAGTAGCCGGTAACGTGGGTGGGTGGGGGAAGGGCTCGAGGGAGCAAGAGAAAGGCCGGGGCAGGGAGAACGGAAAGGAACAAAACCCAAGGAGGCGGCAGGAGGGCGTCTTCCCCGCGGTGGCGGGAACCCCCTACTCTTGTTCTTCGCCCAAGTCATGCTTGACCTTGGAAAAGTCAAAGTCCTCGCCCGTCCCGCGGCGGAAGATGTCCAGCACGTCCAGGCAGGTGGTCTCGAAGTGGGTCGTGGCGTCGTACGACTCCGAGATGAACACCTGGCACCACACCCGGGAAAAAAAGATCATATGACGGGAGACGTTCGATTACAACGCGCACAACCACTGAACTCCACCAAGTCGTACAAGGTGACAAAGCAGATAAAGCAATGCTGGACGCAAGTACCATAGGTTTTTGCTACCCCAAAGAAAGAGTTCTACCCATCTTTCCACTTGTCCGAGAGAAACAAAAGGGAGGAACAGACGTCGTCCGTTCGAAGCTCACCTGACTTTGTTCACCGTAGTCGGTAGGCTTGAAGACGTCACTCACGGTGAGGAATCTGCATGGAAGAAACGGCAGTTGAGCATGACGGGTGCACGGGGCCTTGCCTGCAAATGTCCGACAAGCCAGCGAGGCACGGTGGCATTCGGGACCACCCTGCCGTTGCCAAGGGTCGGAGATAAACGTTGCTGTTCGGCGTCAGCGTAAGACGGTGCCACGCACGGCGGCTTGACAGCCATCTCTAAATGACGCCGTTTCACACTCCTTCCTGTTGCAGCCTCAGGGACATGCGCCATAAGTCGGTTACAAGTTAAGAAAGTGGCAAAAGCTCCTTGCAGGCACCCATTACCAGAAGTCACAGGCTCCTGCCGGGGACTTGCAGCAATCGGGCCCACTGAGAGGGGCTCCTGCCTTTCCCGGTTGGCCCACAAAGCTATTCAAAGCCGGTGGTGCTTATTTGGTGCATTCTTAACTCGCATCGGGCCACCGACACATTCGATTCACTAGTGGAGTGACCTCTAACCTACTTAAAAAAGAATGCGGTTCAAAGGTCACACCCAAGACAACCGAAGTACAGCTTTCCCAATTATACTCTAGTAGTTCGATAGTCTTGACAACTTTAACGCAAGTAGGTTCCTTATGTCAGCATAACGTTATATGATGATCAATGTTAATGAACAAGCTAGTGCTTACCACATCGATCACATCAGATGCTGACGTTGACTTTCCTGGGCAAGTCTTTCGAATGGGCATACGACTCATGCTCTGCTCATCTATGGCTGGCATCCATCAATATGTGGCCACAATTAAATTTCACATTACCCACAATGTCTTATTATAAGCTAGGCTGACAGCCCCATATGCCATCGATCAGACTAAAATAAAGTGTGTGAAATCTTAAAAAGACACTGAAATGCAAATTTTTTTTTTTTAAGGGCATAGACGGGACACAAGTTTTTTAAACAAGTTTTCTACAAAAAAAAGTAATCTTTTTGTGCAATATTTACGCAGTTAGACACAATTTGAGTGGAGATCACGACCCGTTCTAGGCCCCACCCACAAATAAGTGGGTCAGTCCATTACAACTGGATTGGCTTGGCTGCTCGACCGAACATACACAGAAGCCTATCGTCTCCCTTTTGCACCATCAGGTGCGTCTAGTCTGGAAGTCTAACACTGCTGCTAGTCGTGCAAGCAGACGTGCGGCAGCCTCCGGCATCGGCTGCTATTCTTCAGCAGACTATCGTGACTCGGACATGAAAGCTGCATGTCGGCGTCTGCTTTTGCATTTGTCCGTCTGCTATTCTTCCCCCGTCTAAAAACCCCTGCAACGCTCAGAATATGCGACCATGAAAGCGGCGTTCTAGCGTTCTATCAGGCATGAGTCACGGTCCAATAAAAGCATCTGTCGATGTGCGGTAAAAAGCAACAGAGAGGACTAAAAAAAATCAACAAATTAAATATGCAGTCCTTCCAGCTTTCCTGTACTTATTGTTGTTTTGCATGGCATTTGCAAGCAAGGTGGGTGAGTCGTCATGGCGCACGATTAAAACGCGACCTAAAAATGCTCGCATTGGCAGGCCAGGTGCGATGCAAAATTTGCGAGCTGCTTTCCTTTCGAAACAAAATGACAGGAACAAACCTGGACAAACTTGATGCGAGATAAACGCCCAATTGCCTCCAGCCAAATCGCTTACAAATTCTTACATGTGTAGATATCTTATCGGTATTCAAACCATTGGTGCAACCAAACCCAAGCGCCTGCACAGCGCTTCCGAAGGCGCGTACTTGCGACAGTTGTTTGCTGCAACTAGGTCCAGTTGAAGAGATTGTTCTCTAAAAACACCGGTAAACGCAGAATGACTCCCACTTGTAAAAATAAACGGGCTCAACGGGCACGTTTACTTTACGTGTGAGAGTCGAGTCGCAAATGCCGGCAGCCATGTTTGTTGTCATTTGAAACCGAAGCGGAAAGGCGATCTCGGGATACCTCTGAAAATAATGACTATATAGATTATTTGTTTCTCAAAAATAAAAATATTGTCGATTAAAATACTATTACGGCATGAAGAAACAATTTTACTACAAACATTTCACATGTCAATCATCTCTCCATCTAATGAGAGCAGAGGAAAGGTGCTTAGTTTTATTATCACCAAAGGCCTAGAGCAGGGCTACTCCCGCCTAAAGTGTGTCTAACAACGTAAATATTGCTAAAAAGATTTTTTTTTTCGTGGAAATATCTGCAAAAAGAATTGCCTGTCCCAACTAGGCCCTTAAAAAAAAAAATAACTTTTTTTGTTTCAGTGTCTTTTTAAGATGTGCTCATTTTTTGACAAAACCATTGAAAACCAGTTGAATATTCAGATTCCAAATTACCACTCAACCGAACCTTTGGGCCTTTCCGTGAAACAGCACGAGCATAAAAATGACACAGGAGAATCCTACAATACCAAACAGTTCCGGAAACAGTACACAAAACATGTAGACACCTACAGTGGACACCGGAAGGATGAGAACAACAAGGCACCTCACACAGTCCAGCTTTCTTTCCCCAGAAAAGGAAAAAGTATAAAAAACAAAAAAACATTCGCAGATTTTTTTTTTTTTTAGTTATCTAGCGGGAGTATGTACCTTTAAACCGCTCCTAAACCGCGGTTTAGGAGCAAAAGCCGCTCTAACCTCGGCAGCTTCCAAGCTGCCGAGGTTTAGGGGCATCAAATAGAACTCTGGAAGGCGAAAACTTGTTAAACCTCCCTTCCATTCGGTTTCATTTAGGCGTGTCCGCTACAGCCGACTTTCCGGTGGTTTCAGATTCCGAACCGGAGGTGCTTTACAGAGCGTCTCCGTAGGATGGCTAAGCCATTATCCTCCAAATTAAATTCTGAAAAGCATTAGAAGTCTGAATAGGGAGAGCCGGCACTCCAATTGCCAGTGCAGCCGGAGCAGCCGACATGCAGTTGGCATGCAGCCGGCATGCGGAGCGACCATCTCGCGCATATCACTATGCAGAGTGCCCAATTTGAAAGGTATAAATAGCATCTGTAAAGCGAAACGCCGTGCGAGAATAATGTTCATGGTTCGCCAAAAGACACAACGAATAGGAGCAACTCCCGTGGTGCGCGCGGTTTCGCGTTTAGATGGCCCCATTAAAACGTCTAATCTCCGCCGAACATGCGCGGCGATGACCGTCTGAGGGCTAAGGGCGGCACCATTTCGTTCAACTGCAGCGCCACCTACACACATACGGAAAGAGAGAAAGCCCCATTCCCGAGCAAACGACAAACAAACTGTTTTCCACATTTGGGCAATAGACCTATTGCTATATTACCCAAGCATCAAGGAGAATGCAGGGATTGGTGTTCCACGCGCCGCACGTGCTGGCCTCAGCAGTAGTAAATTTTCCAAAGCAAAAACCTAAAACAAATTGTATCTTGCACGCGCGTTCGTCAACGCTTTATTTTGGTTATTTACTTCGAATATTTTATACAGGGGGAAGGCATGCGCGTGTGGCGCGTGGAACACCAATCCCTGTATTCTCCTTGATCGCTGGGTAATACAGCAAATGGTCTATTCCGGTGGGCTGTACTGGATGATGGATGTAGCCATCTGAATTCCCTTCCGAGGGATAAATTAGATGTGAAAAGTTTTCTTATCAATCTCAACGTTACGTTTCACACTTATCGCGTATATTTTTACTCTTCACGTATCTGGTTATTCCTTCCTGCAACTGCGACTAACGTTTCACTCTGCTATTTTAGAAATGGGACATTCGGGATGTGTTATCGCTTGTTCACATTCTGGCTCCAGTTTCTAGATGCATACTAATAGGCTTGTGCGAATATTCAATACTTTAGAATATCACAGTGAATGAGGCCATATTCAATTTGAAGTTTGAATAGAATAGAGCTGTTCAACAACTTCTAATATTTTTCGAACTTTTTTAAAGTTGCAAGTCGCCGTAATATATACCTTAATTCAAACAAAACAATAATGAACAGTATGCAGTACATACTCTAAACTAGTTTGCCAACCATGGCTGGAACAAAACAAGCGATAAAAATAGGAGCAACAAGTCTCTCTTGAATCTATAGCGAAATGCGTTTATAATAGCCATCACAAAGGTGTGTGTGCAAACGAGTCTTGGCATTTTTCCCTACACAAACCGTGTCTTTTGTGGCCACGCTTCTCGCCCATTATTTCCGATCTTGACCTTGACTCACCATTATGGATGTTTTTTTCAGTGCAACGGAGGTGTCCATATTCATGAAACATGACTGTACTGAATTTAGTACTGTTGAACTCTAATGGGCGTAGAGGACTCGTCAGGCAGGAATGTCCTTTCCTCTACCACCCTGCCGACCTCGGCCTGCAGAATCAACAAAGAAAGAACTACCCAAAGGCCTCAACTCCATTTCCCTCTCCTCTCACCCGAGCAGAATGGCCTATATATACTGTTCCAGTCTGAAACTCTGAGCGGTCGCTGCAGAAGGAGAGGACGTAAGGGGGCACATACTTTTGGGAGATGGGTGCGAGGAGGTCCAGTCCCGGCTTGATCTCCACCTCGGGGTTCTCCGTCTCCACGGTGGTGCTCACCATCGCAATGAACCAGCCCTTGGCTGCCACTTGGTGGGTGTACGACACCATCGACACGTAGATGTCTGCACACACATTCACGGGCTCCTCACTACACAGCAACCTTTTTGAAAAGTTATTTGACATATAAGGTGTTTTTTGAAAATATCATCGAAATTTAGAAATTGAAACTAACCCGATTTCGGCTGAAATTCGTAGCATATCTGGGGGGCTTATTGTTTCTAAAAAGTATTTACCTGAAATTGGTCGTATTACGCAGGAAGAAACAATGTAAAGGTGTGCGTGGTACAGGGCTCAAAGCCAGTCCAATAAGCACATGTTCTTGTTTATCTCAGTTTCTCTTCACATAAATTTAACTCATTTCGAAAAGAAAAAATAAAATCCTCATATTATTAGTCTAGTTAAGAACTTTAATAGGAGTGGTAAGCTTTATATATAAGCTGGTTAAACGAGAGAGAAAGGATGTTTATTACTAGAGAAATAAATACTAGAAGAGGGGTGTCCACCAAACGTGGGAGACTGAACCACACAGAAAGAGGTTAATACCACATTTGTCTTTGTGAAAAGTACCTTCCTAGAAAATATATACAAGTTTGGTATAATTAGCTTATCACAGAAATTAACTTTATAACGAGTAAATTTGAAGGTATGGTTTCAATCAGAAGTTTTCTGGGCATCGTCGAAAATTAACAAACAAGTCCACATTCCAAAAATATGAGGTGCATGAAGCACTATGCCGCATTACGAGAGAACCTTAAGCTTGGACGAGATTTTCAAGTTTTGGTTTCTAACCAGAACGCATCTACGCACCAGCAACCACTGCCCCGCCTCCCCACACAAAAGGACATGCGACATTCGCCAGCAAAATAAAATGCTGCGCCATTGGAAGACATTGCACGAACAAACTTAGATTCTTGGGTTTGCTTCCGCTGCACGAAGCGTGTTAGTTGCTCGCTTTGACCGCATGAACAGAAAACCGAAACCTAGGAACGTATCCGGACGGCCCGCGGGTGCAAACGCGGGCACCACTTACCGGACTTTCGTCCCAGCTGCTTCTGAGGGATGATGATCTGGCAGGAGAGGGCGTCCCTCGTGTTGGGGATGGGGTGGTTCAGTAGGCAGATGCACCTTACCACTCGGCCCACCTGGAGAGAAATCACCCACCCGCGATCGAGTACGCTTCGACATTCCAGTCCAAGTACGATTCAGGATTCCATCTTGGGACCATTCTCCAAGACTAGCAGAGCGCTCCAAACTTGGGAGCCAGGAGGTGGCAGTCGACAGAGCGAATGAATGCTAACTGTCGCCAGCAGTCTTGATCGTCCCCGAGGTAATGCTTTGCCAGTTGGGCCGGACAAAACTTATATTTCCAGATATTTGTCTCTCAAAAATAAAACTTCAACCACTTAAAAAAATAAATAAAAATAATGGGCTTGAAATTTGACAGGTTTATGCACTAAATAGACACTCCCGTACGCTCGCGAGTTGTTTAATCCAGACACTTCCAGCTCCTGCTCGAATTCCTCAAATAAAAAATGCGATCTTATCGGGAGACCGAGATCCAACCGAATGACCAGAACATATCTCAATGTTCTTCACCGAAACCCAGCATTTAGAGCCATGCTCGATACACCCAGGACCCAACACGCTGTCCGACAACTCTGACTGAAGGCAAACAACAAAGACCGGGCTGCCTACCATATTGCCTCTTTCGAACACCCAGTCTTTTTCCGGATTTCCCCCGAAAATTTTCATTGAATTCCCCGACTGTTACGAGAGAAAATGCGGAAGATCGGGTTGCAACAGCTGTTCCCGCCTAATCCAGTGAATCGGGTGGTGGTTTACGCCACCTTGCGATGGACCGGGCAACCGCCGCTTGCCGCAAAGGCCGTCCGCACCGTTGCACACCATACCCTCCCGCCCTGTTGGGTGCCACTGCACTGCCCTCACCCTCGTCTGTCATGTTCTCTGGCTTGACCAATTTTCTTGACGACTTGCATGACAATTCCCTAGCTTTTCCAGGTGTTTTGAATTTCCCCGACAATTCCCCGACTTTCCTGGATGCTTTGGATATCGACCCGACGATTCCCCAAGTTGGTAGACGGCCCGAAAGACGAACCCACCTTCTTGACCCTGTCGGGCACATAGGAGGGGTCGCAGTAGACCTGTTTGCAGCGGGCCACCTCACTGCCAGAACGGACCCCGACCACCCGGCCGTCCTCCATCACCAGCTCGTCTATCGCCTTGTCCAGCATGTAGGTGCCCCCGTAGATGGCGCTCAGCCTGCGCTCATCAAGCGGGGGTCAAAAGACGTTGGGGCTTGCTTGAGTCGGTGCAGTCTACAAGGCTGATGAGACACCCAAGTTTGCGTGACCACAAAGTTAATGCGACAACGAAGCTCGTCTCTAAGTGACACTAAAAGGAAAAATATAAATCATGGTTTTGGAGCTAATGAAGCTTGTGTGACAAGGAAGCATGGCGACAAGGAAGCAGGTGGGTCATTCCATGCCAAAGGAGACGCGGCAATTTTTTTATATCTGGGACAACTACGAAAAAATTAATTTAAATAAAAAACCTCTGAACTAAAAAAAAAGTATTTTTGTTTGTGAGAAAAATAAATTTTATTTTTGCTGATATCATGCTCAAATTTCTGTAATCTGCATAAAACCCATGTAGTTAAGAACAACATCGTAAAAAAGAAAAACGGTTTCGTACCACACAAATTATGTGGGCACCTAATTACTTCATAATATCTTACACTAAAATACAAACCATTAAAAGATGCCATTTTAGTCCAAATAGGATTTTTTACTTTTTTTTTAGTCAACATGAATTTGGGTGTTAGCCACAATACTTTTTTCGTCCTGAAATTAATAATTTATTTGCTTGTAAAAAATTTTTCAAAGCCTCGATTTGTTGCATTTTAATTAAATGACAATCTCCAGATTATGCAGAAACAGCCATATTGAGAGTCATAAAAAGCAATGTGGGCAGAACTTTGAAATACAGTCAAACCCACTTATAACGAACGTGATAGTTCCGCGAAAAGTGGTCGTTTTATCAGTAGTTCGTTATATCTGGACTTCCCTTTAAAACAATATAAATAAGGATAATGAAGCTGGTATGGGTAGTTTCACTTTGCCAGCTCTTTATTTAAACAAACTGTTTGCACGATTCTAACGGGCCCCCAATTCTTAACCCGATTGCAGATTTAGCTTTCAGATAAATAAAAAGTAAATTGCTGCCGATTCTACCGCGCAAGTAAAATAATGAAGATTGACCACATACCTCGTAGAACAGATTTTATGAAACGCACGCCACCACAAAAATAAATGCCGTGATCTAGTCCGACGATGGTTCTTCGCTGTCCACAGAGATAATTAATACTTGCTTTCGTCTAAAGCGTTTAAGTGCCGCGCTTCCTGCGCATGTACGGAGGAGTGCGCGTGCCGTCGCCTCTGGCAGGGTCGTCTTCAAACAAAACTTCGCGAGCTCGTCGGGTGGCTGGGATTGCGAGCCACGCAGTGCTGCTCCGTTGTCATCTTTTTCCACCACCGTGATGCCCTTTCGTTTATATAAAGCCTCTAGTGATTCCCCCCCCTCCCCTCTTAAAACGACAGACACGAGTCCGTAGACGCGAGAGAATATGCATGATGCCAAAATCGCCAAAATGACGAACGTAAACAGTGAACCAAAAGCTGTCACGATGGCGATGGGGCTTAGCCAACTTGTACCGAGCATTGAGCTCTTCTCGAGTTGCATACAGAGTTTGAGTTTGCAAACACAGAACGAACGAACGCAGCACGGCATGAGAGTTGACTTTCTCCTTTTCTCCTTCCCGCGTGCACCCACTGGCCAAACAGACTACGCGACCCGGGAAGGCGTTTTTGCTTTTGTAGTTCCCGTTTTCGTGAAAATGACCCTGAGCGGCCCGTGGCCGCTCGCGCTCCGGGATGTAGCTCTCTTAATCTTCGCCGCCTTTTTTTTTTTTTTTGCTTTGTGTTTGCGGGGCTTTTTTTCTTTTTTTTCTTTCGAAAGTGGACTTTGTGTTCGTTGAAACAGTATGACGCTTTCCTAAAACGGTCGAAGTGAACTGGATGCCCAATTTTAAATGGGGAGGTTCCTGAGTTCGTAGATGACGATGAAAGCTGGTCGCTATAACCGATAGGTCGTTAGCATGTGGGATCGTTATAAGTGGGTTTTGACTGCAGCCAAAATTTCAACCCACCTCATCTGTTCAAATATCAAAAAATTAGGAGAAGTACTTTTTGTTGTAGCTCGGTGAAATTTTTGAAAGATGAGCCTCTCCGACCATGCCTTCAGGTGCCCACCTCGTAGGAGAAGCATTCCAGCATTCGCCAGCGAGGCGCCAAAGGTGTGAGACGCCAGCACAAGGCCCTCAAAGTCCTCAATGTCCTCCCGACTTCCATGCATCCATATCCCATTTACGTTACGCAACGATACTGGCATCTTAATTTTACTTCATTTCTCCCCAGGTAACTGCCGACAAACGCCGACCTGCATAGTCTACTTTCCGGAGTTTGGGAATGCATACTGCGCGTTGGCCTCGCCAGTCTTGTATCCAGATTTAAAAACAATTCAGACCGGATAGCCTTTCACGGATGCGAAATGTTAACGGTGATGTCGCTTCTTTAATGAACTTAAATGTATTTTGTTAGAATATGCAGTGCTACTAAAAGCAGTGTAATGATGGAAACGGCATTTCACTCTTTGCAGCCTCCATGTTGCACTGGAGGCCAGTGCAACGTGTATCGAATTCTAAAGTCACTAGTATTTTTAGAGGAAGTGCGGTATGTCTGATAAGAGGGAGTTACACAGGTGCTGCCTTTGCCATCTCTGTGCCAGGCTCGGCGGACATTAGATGAGAGTAGCGCTCCCTAGCTAACCGCTAGGGGAGCGCACTGGCTGCTAGGGAGCTAACCGCTGGGACGCCACTTCCTGATTCATTCTGCAGAATGTCAAACGCTGTTGCAAGCGTCCAAAGCTCAATGACTTTGAATATTTTGCTTGACAGCAAGCGTGAGTAAAGGTGCACACCTTTGAAACAATACAAGCTTGACTAATACCCTAGGTACACGGGCACCCTTTATTGTCAGTTAGGTGCGACTGAGGTCAGACTTGATTGCAGTTAGGGGTGCCCGTGGAACCAGGGTATACAGACCCTCTTTCACCAGACTGAACAATCAACTCAGCAAAAAAGAAAACAGCGATGAGATGCAGCGAGCAAGAGAGCAATGTGCCGCCGTCTCACCTGGCAAATCCCTGGGGAAGTTCGCCGAGGCCGTACAGAGGGTAGAGGTAGGGGCGACTTGCCGTACCGCGCCAAGGAATCACTGTACAGCCTGATCCGCTTGATCAGGTCACCACACGGTTGGGAAAGATACCTGCGAAAGCAAAGGAGTTCATCAAACCCTGGGGGAAAACCAAGGACAACCGAAGACACGGCACAAGAATGCACACACAAAGCGGGTCGATTGAGCCAGCTATGTTCGCTACGTTGGCAGCAGCTACAGGTTGTGGAGTGTGCCAGTGAAGTAGAGGGTAGCCGTAAGCAACCGATACACTCAAAAATGAGGGGAAACTACAAGGCACACACATACGTAACGAGCATCGGCAGAAAGCCAAACTCTCAAGGTATCTTCCCAAGTTACAGAGGTTTACTGTAGAGTTTTCAGAAATGCCACGTCCCATATACAGGGTGCTCTTTTTCTTTTTTTTTTTAAAGCTCTACAGATTTGTTTCAAGAAAAGCAGTGAAATATACATTTCTGCGGTTTGTGCTAGGTGAGTTACAAGGCCAGGAGCACATAGTATAGGGGGCTAATTATAACGTTCAGTTGGATAATTAGGTAAAATTTGTTCATTAGCTTTTGAATCAGTGAAAATAGACATATGGTTCCAGTTAGAAACCTTCCGAGCATCATCAAAAACCACTAAAGCAGTAAATTTCAGAAGGACACTGAGCATGTGAGAAGCGCAGTAGTGCGCTAAAGTTACTACTTAAGCGGCAAGAGTAAAGCTACCGGTGCGATTTTTCAGTCTCTTATCATAGCCCCCAGCCTGGCACCTGTTGCACAAGTAATACCTTCAGTGCCCTACTACACTTCACATGCGCTCAAATTATTTCTAAAGATTATTGATCTAGTGGTCTTGAACGACGCTCAGCAAGTTTCTAATCTGAACCAGGTGTCTATTTTTATCACTTCAAATGTTAACTAACAAATTTTACTTAATTAGCTGACTGATCGTTATGATTAGCACCATATACAATGTTCCCCTGGCCGTATAACTTTCCTGCACCAACCGCACAAGAGCAGCTTTCACAGCTGTTAAGCTAAAAAAAAAGAAAAAGAACTGTAGAAGAGCTTTGGTGCAATAGACTGATCTCAATAAGCGTTTGGCGCATGAATGACGCCACCATAACTTTAGTTCGCAGGAGGCAGACGGCCGTGCATGTGAGGACTCGTGCCGTCTCGTGATCCACACGTCTCTCTGATGCATTGCGGCAACGGTGGCCTAGTGAAACTGACTGGCGAGATCGGTCCATTGAGTCTGCGAAACCAAATTCATGCACCGGCGTTCAACTGGCCTTCGGAAGACGATTTTGAGAGGATTTGCCATCGACGGAGACATGGTATGACTAACTCTGGAAACCAAAAATGTACTCAAAACAAGAAAAGCAGTGGCCATCCTTGAGCAAGTGGAGAAGCTAGACAGCAGTTTGTTTGTTGGGGTCAAGTATGGGATTTGCCCCGTGTACCTCTAGAATATAAAAACTTTCAGAATTTGTCGCTCAAATGACACTATAGTGCTCGTTCCCACCTCATATAACCACAGTAAGAAAGAACAGTCTCTTCATAAAGTGTTACTAATTTGCCCCTTTATGCGGTGAATCTTTTACAATAAATATGTTAATTTTTGCGTGCGAATTAAGCTACTTTTCCCTTTTTTTACATTTACACGTAAGATCAGTTACTTTTTACTTTATAAAAATACACACGTTTCAAACGCAAAAAGCATACCTTTTTCCTCCAAGAACCACGTCGCGTACATGCAAACACTGCCATTTCTCGAAGTGGCAGTGCATAGTTAGCACTGTGTGGCTTCAGCACTTAGGAGTAGCAAATTGTTTACTGACACCCCGTATGATTGTGGGGAAGCCAGGTCCCCTTCGGCCGGTCAAATGCCGAGCAGAAGCGACCGATACTAAAATGCCGAGCAGTCCAGACGCAGCCGATACTACAAGCGTGAGCATGTGGTCCTGCGTGAGTACGCATCTGGACTCCATTAAGCTGGAACGAAGTACAGAGTTACTAAATGAGCTACGCTTTAGAGTAAGAACAATTCGGCCATCTCTGCGCTCAGAATCACCACAGTCGGCTACCCGAACCTTTATCAGACGTCGCGGAAACGACTCTTCCGCCCTCCACACATTAAAACGGCCCACGACGGATTGCAAAGCGACGTCGCTCGAGCTTTCCGACTTTGTATCAAAAGCCCACGAAAGTTGCGTTTTCTTTTTTTTTTTTTATATTCAGTAACTATTACCAGTTACACCCACCCTGCACTAGGAAACAAGATGGCGGCACACGCGAGCAGATCGGAAAGTGGAGCGTCCATACTCAGAAGCGCAGCTCAACGAGTGCAGTGCCTCGTGGGTACAATTCCTGGAGCGAGTCACCGACCGAACGCGTCCCACAAAGTAAGCGGACTTTCTAAAGAGCCGACTCACTCGTCGTCCCGGTATAGCGCCAGGGCGTGCCCTGTGAAGTCGGCAGTGTCCTTGTCCAGGCCAAACTTCTCGTAGAGCTGGGCCCCCGTCGTCACATTGCTGTCCACGTCCTTCCACGTCTTGGGGTCGTCCACGTTGTAATCTTGCACAAACACCAGGAAGTTGCGGAAGCGGCGCTTCTCGAAGATTCCCATCAGACCTGCATGCCGGGACGCCGGTCAGAGCCCGTGTCCACAGGTGCCCCCTTTTCTCGGGCACCGAACGCTTTCCGGGCCGACTGCGCTCGCTCGGAGAAGCAACCCTGCCGCCGAAGCGGTGCGTGGATGCAGACGCGGCACAACCTCCTTCCGAGGGTGTCGGCCTGTGCTACCAAGCTTCCGAGCAGAAAACTTGTTAAGAAAAAAAAAACACTGTGCAGTTCCACGGGGCTGCTCTTAAAACTTCCATTTGCATCCTAAACGCTGCCCCAACCCCATTCATGCAGATGACCACAAACAAGAGCATGATAATATCCTTTTACGAAATAGACATTTTCGTCATCACTGCAGTTGAAACAACCATTGCGACGGAGCCCCGATACAAAAGCGAGTCCAGGTTACAATGAAGTCATTGGGGACGTACGCCATCAAACAATTGCCTCTCTGACACCCTTTTCTCAGATAAAAAAAAAAAGACGCCCCCTCTATGACACACTGTGCTTTCCCAACGTTCCTGCACAGAGTGTGGTTCTTTTCAAGAAATGCCCAGCTGACAGTCAGCACCTGTTCCACCCACTGCTCATACTGTCGGCCTTGTTCGAAGCCACCGGCAAGCTCTCCCAAACACCAATCGAACTCTCGTAGACGTGCTGAATCCAAATGCGGGTAACCACAGCTCTCCGGCGCAGCACAAGGGCCAAAGATGGCGCCAACTCACTGGACTGGAGGGCTTCCTTCTCGTCGGCGGGCACCTTGTAGATCTTGCCGCCCGATTTGTACACGTAGCTGCCTTCCACAGACTTGAACTCGAGGTAGACGCGTCACCCCGGTGTGGATCAGAAGCTTCACCAGCTGGCCTGCACAGGACAGGAGTTAGTGGACAAGCTGTGTCAATTTAGTTTTCTACCAAAACTATAGTCCTTGCAACCTAAGAACGAAGGGCAAGGGTAAGACGGGCCGGGGGAGGAAGCAGACGGAACGCTAAAGAGAGAAGGAGGTTTCCCCACTCTTCTCCAGCGTTCCGTCTGCTCCTCCTCCCCGGCCAGTCTTACCTCGCCCTTCGTTCTTAGGGTTGCAACGCACTATAGTAAAACTCTGGGTTTATTTTTGATTATATAAATTCTTCATTCTGTTAGGTAATTAACCTCGAATACTGTTTTTATCAGATGCAAACACACAGCTATTTGTCGTTTTTAATTTATGCTGATTCTACTAATAAAATGTAACTGGGAAAATTCAATCTTGAAAATGTGATGTTCACGGGTGGCAGCAAACAATCATTTTACTCCAGTATCACGATTTTCTTTCTTCCTGCAAAATTAAACAGGTAAATTATTCTTGAAATAAAATGCCCATAGGCTACTAGTAGAGACACCAAGTTTCATGATTATTAGAGCTCTATAAATTGCAATAATCAGTTTACGAATGTTGATCATTTCCATCTGGCAACCAGGCAACACTGCCTAAGTTAGTCTCACCATGGTGCGCATAATAAACCACGTGATCATCATATTTAGTTGAACACTCATTCTAGGCGCCCCCATGCTCGCCTCGCCGCGGTACGATTGCACACACTCTTACGCTATGCACCCCAATGCAGCTCTCACTCTGACCTTCCACTCTGCATGCACGTGCAAGATTGACGCGGACCGACGCCCAGTTTGTCCACAACGAGCTCACCGTCGTCGCTGGAGCCGGTCGCAAACGGGTTGAAGTCAGAATGGTCGGCTTCCAACATGTTTTGATAACTATCATCTCATCGCTCCTGCGGTCCGGGTCGAGGACCACCGAAGCAAGCGATGCCATAGACATCATCGTCTCGAAACCGCACGCTCGAAACACATAGGTTGAACGTCGAAAGTTGAAACGCAATGCGCCGGGAGAGCCAAGTCTGCGAGTGCGTGCAAGAGGACGCCGCGCGTTGGGCGGAATGACGTCACCTGCCCAACAACAAACATGGCAGCATTTTTGAATGGGGTGGATCTTAGAGTCCCGCATTTAAATTGATTTATCCACCGGAACTATCTCGCCGTTTTCCAGACAAAGTTAATGGAATGTACCCCTGCAGTATGGTTAGCTCCCATTTTATTTTTGCCGTTCTCATAACGGCACGACTGCAAATTCGTCAAGCACTAAACCAGCGAAACATACAGTCATCTACAGCATACCAATACAACCACACATTCTCTTTGTGGTCGTCGGGGTTTCGAAGCCCCTTTCTCAGCATTTTCTGCTAGTGATGGACCGAATCTGCCGAACTTCAGATTCGGCAAAAGTTTGATCAAATGCCGAACTTTTGAAGGAAAGTTCGGCAAAGATTCGGCGAAAATTCGGCAAATGTCTGCGCACGCGCGAGAACGTGACAGGGCCATGGATTGCAAATGGACGCCGTGCAGTCGTGCGGTTACCATCGTGCAGTGTAGTACAACTAGCGGTTACGGCGATGTGTGGTGTAGGCAGCTACGGTAACTGTGCGTTTGTGAGCGAGTGTGATTGTCTTCAATATTTTCTGCCTCAAGAATAGAAGATCGAACAGTAATTTACGCAGTCCACTGCACAAGTGACAAATGATGCGGTGCACTCTGGATATATACAGTGGATAACGTGATTTTCATGTGGCATTTCCAGTGATGAAGCGAGGTTGTTGAAACATTGGCCGACAATTACTTTAAAGCACTCCTTCCAGTTATAACAATTCTGCTTTCGGCTCAGAAGTAGTGTATACCAGAACAAAATAGTATCGCTTTTTCAATTAGTGTTATTTCGCGAATGTCATGTATCTGCATAAAATTAAACAGAACTGAAATGCTCGACGTCTCACATCCGACATTCCTAACTCTCCCCATCTTCCTAAACGTCCGTGTATGTCTTAACACCAGAAACCCGCATTTTAAAGGTTAAAAACGAGACGTTGCGAGCATGGGACGCACATTTTTATGCAAAGCTGACGCCTTAAAGTTACTCGAATCGGAAAAACATGCATATTTACAATAATATCAAATACGATAATATTGTTATCTCTTCTGCTGAAGGCTCAGCAACCGTTGCATCGTTTTCGCACACGAAACGGTGATTGCCCGAAAGCAAGAACGTAGTATTTTATTTTTTAACATTGTAACATTGTACACACACATGCAGGCTTGCGATGATGCCTCAAAACCGAAACTCTCGCTTGATTGTCACGCCACTTCTGCAAGCAGTCACTAAAATTGCCAGTAAACACACAAAAGCGACATCCGATACAATTACCTTGTAGAATATCACCTTATTTAGTAATAACTGTGTCCATAAGCATTACATGTTGCATTTAAGTTAAAGGACACATGCAAAGAAAAAAAAACATTTTTTTAAATAGCCTAGATGGAAAAACTAGGTTATAAAACGAATTTACAAAGAAAGAAAATTTTCAGAGCTATATTTACGGCGCAAAACGAATTTGTAGTTGGCGCCCGCGGGAGCCGCTGCTGGTCACGTGGTAGACCTGTGCGTCGCCGCCGCCGCACGCCTGAGCGTTTTGCGCCGCCGCTTCAACGCGTTTCTCCACGCCGCCGTCGCCGCCGCCGCACAAGTTCGTCTGCTTCGGGCGCCGCCGTCATCTGACCGGCGCACAGGTCTATCACGTCTGCTTGCGCTTTTTCAAAAGCTTCATTTGGGCTCTAAAGTTACTTATTAATCTTTGTTTTTTGTTGCACTTCAAACGAAGATGAATAAGCAAGTTTTCGAGACCATAGGAAGCTTCCGAAAGAGCGCAAGTACCACGTGACAAATAGGGGCCAGTCACGTGATAAATATAGGCCACTTTTCCGCGGCGCCCGTGGCCGCCAACTACAAATTCGTATAGCGCCGTAAATATAGCTCTAAAAAAATTATTTTTCGTTGTAAATTCGTTTTATGACTTCCTTTTCCCAACCCTGCTGTTTAAAAAAAAAGATTTTTCTTTTCATGTGTCCTTTAAGAAAAAGAAGACATAAAACCTTTTTTGGCTAGAAAAATCCCAATATCAATGTTAAGTCAGTTAACAATGTATTTTTGCCGAATCTTTGCCGAATCTTTAGAAAAGTTTGGCAAAAGTTCAGCTTAGCAGAATCCCAAGATTCGGCACCGAACTTTCGATTCGGCAAAAGTTCAGGCCCATCACTATTTTCTGCTATCAACAGCTTTGATCCTAAGACAACAAAAAGAGTGACAACCTCTAGATCCTGACTTCAGAGGCTCCTCTAAAGGGCCAGGGAGCACCCAAGTGCTCAAATTCTCCCAACTGTAACTCTTCCTAGGTAAAGGGTTCTCTCAGTTCAGGCCACATTTGAACACAGTATCGGAGCCAAGCAACAATGCACAGCTCTCGTCTAAAAACTCCCTAGCATGCACGTTACTTTAACCATATGTCTGGGCTTGCGCGCAGCTTTATTGCGACAATGTCGTCGGGGGAGCGGTTTCTTGACTGTTACTCGAGACAGATGGGACTTTCCCAAGAGCAGAGTTTTTCCCCGCTCTAGACGGATATGTACCGTGCCACGGTATTCCAATCTAAAACATTTGGCAGACCCCAACCATACTTCTTTTATGCATCTGGAGGTCCAAGTAACCTTCCAATGAATGAAGCCTAAGCACAGATAGAGGTGGCACCAAGAAAAACAAGAACCAACAGAAAAGCAAAAAAAAAGAAAAGCAAACAAGATGCAATTTGGATGAAAGCCACACAGGACCAAGTTCCGACCTCCCAAGTGGCAATTTGACTTTTTCACTTTCATTAATGCCTTGCCAGCAATCCGAGCCCGCCGGTACCACCGACGACTACCTCTATGCACTGCCGTTATCGAGGCGGCCGAAGTGCACAAGAAAATGGTAGACGTCTACCGCATTCATCACGCAAACTCTACGCCCTCCGAGGAGACTCAAGGTATAGAGGCATGCCCCTCACCGTTGGCCATGAGGAACTTGGGGATGAGGTCCACGTTCCAGTCCCTCGAGCGACCATACTCGTCCGCCTGCTGGAAGGCCGGCATGTTGAACTTGCTGAAGAGGTCCTCCAGCGGCGTGATGGAGGCGCTCTCCCCACCGTAATACTTGTTGCGGTCCATGTGCAGCACCTTCTTCCCGCTCACGGACAGCATGCCACTCAAGATGCACTCCTGACACCACAAGAGGAAACTGCCGTTGGCAACAAGGATGGATGGATGGGTGCGTACGACTGCAATGCTTTCAATGGGGTGGCAGCTTGCGTCAGCCAGAAGAAGCCGTTAAGCCACCTATTGTCCGCCGGAGTGAAAACTAGTCCCACTTTTCCCAATGCCAACTTTATTCATTAACCTGCACTTAAATATTTAAGAAAAACTTTCAAAGTCAGGTTTACAGCTTCTCATAGTAAACAAAGTTGTCAGCAACAACAATGTACACAAAAACCCGCACAGAGTTGCGAGCTAATATGCCAGATAGGCGATTCGGATGGTACTTGGCCAAAGAGCATTTGGGTGACCAGAAAATATGTTCGCAATCCTGGCTCTGGACTATGCGCCCGACTTGCTAATGATCGAGCATTGATAGAGCATACCACAGGTTGCTTATATTATTGTGCCAACACTTTTACATACTTTCCGTGAAACAAACAATGCTGCTTTTTGGAATGCAGTACCTATTGTACCAAAGACTCCCCAGGGATTGAGATTTCCGTTATCATAATGCCCCACGGTTTTATTCATTAATGTTTATCTGATGAATGTATGAAGCCATGTGCTCAATTTTGATTTAACTTTAAACTCAAATCGTATAAACGGCAAAAAGTTTGGTTGCAATTCTTTCTACTGTATCAGCAGCCAACTTGGTTGTTTGCACGAGTACACCAATATGAACTAAGAATGGGTGAAGTAGACACATTTCTAAAGCAAATGCAACCTACATTTGGTAGAAGCGCCACCTTCAGCAGGCTAGCTGCCTCTTGCTAGTGCATGTGGCAAAGTGTTAACAAAGCAGAAGGCTGCTGCATTCCTAACCTGCCACCAACTATGGCACTATTTTCAGCGACGCAAATTGTTTCCGAGACATAATCGTAAGAATAAATCGACCATTGTATGCCGTGGCTCTATACATTTACAACACCATTTGTTCAAAACATCTTCTGTGACAACCGCAAGTTAAAATAATTCTCTGGTTTTCATGGGAACAATGCAGTGCATTGTAGTATTTCCTGTGCGCAGCTGCAATTAGTTTTCAATCATCCTACACTCTTCCAGCTCTGCCATAGGAAGTGCAGGGTTTGAAACTATAGACAATAAGCACCTTCTGAATGGGATACGGTCTATTCAGTCACAGGACGACTGGTAACAGGCCCGTTGGTCACAGTGGAACATTGGTCATAGGATGATTCATTACGGGGCAACTTGTCGCACAATGGTTTGTCCCCTAAAATATGTTTTTGTTTTATTCGAATCAACCTGGCAAGGCCCCTACAAAAACAGCATGGCTGACTAAGGGTGAAGAAAACCGAGAAAGGTGGAGACGATGCTGACTCACGACCGGTTTCCGTGCAAGTACATATAACAGCAGGAATAACGCATTGTTGTATTGGAGTTGCAGCAAAAGATACTGATAGAAAGCAGAACTTACAACTGATTCGTCTGCCAGTTGTATTACACTTTCAAGCAACCATACCTCTGCGGGGGTCCCAACCGAGATCTGCATAGAGTCGCTCTAACCAGCAGGTGTGTGCCAAAACCGTTTATATGTTTAGCATTTGCTGTTTTTAATCACTTGTTTATCTTGCAGTGGAAAATTCAACTCCACAACATTTTATTGGGCACTCCTTTGGCCAATGTCACCGAGTCTGAACTGCCCGCTTTGTCACCACTTCAACATCGATTAAAATAAGATCTCACAGGCTGAAGGTTGCAGAAAAGGCCCATTCACACACTTGCAACCAGTAGACCGACCGAGACAAGACCGGTTTTGAAGCCTCTTGCGACGTCATAGGACCGGATGCACTGCTGCGAATCTCGTCCTACGCCGTTACAAGAGGCTTAAAAATCCATCTTGTCTCGGTCGGTCCTACTGATTCCAAGTGTGTCAAAAGCCCTTTACAAGCGTGTAAAAAATAAAAAAAGACGCGTTGATTGCAACAGGCAGAAACGCTTCATTGCTGGACAGTACGATAGCACCCGCCACAGTGACAGCCTAGTGCAGTGGCTCGAAACACTGTGTTTGAAAGTCTTGGACTTCTTATATCGAAATGGTAAAGTTTATTACCCAAGTATTTCCTATTCGAAAAATATACATACATATACATTATTTCTAGCAAGCTGAAACAAATATTACGTGGTATTTATGCATGCTTCAACGCTTGTGCACATTCTCCGGCACTGCATAAATTTACATGCATATTAGCTTTTGTTAAAGCCTCCCAATCTATTGTTCTAACTGCACAGTCGTCAGGGAACATAGATAGTTACTAAAAATTGTGATTTGTAGATTATTATACCCTTCCCTGCGCTGTCAATGTGACCAACTGTCCGATGGACGAGTCGCCCTATGTCGAATGTTCCTGTGTGACAAATCATCCTGTTACCAGTCAGCCTGCGACGACTGTGCATGTGGCAAATAGTCCTCATCCCCTTCTGAACATGTGCTGCAGTTCTCTTGTGTGGAATATCAGACACTATACAAGCATTCACACTCTGGTGACTCGTCATTTTTTTTTTTTTTTTTTTTGTGAGCGATAAGCACAGGAAAGTAGCATACTGAAGCCCCTACACTGGTTGCGCCATTGGAGTCGAGGAAACGCAGAAAATTTCTAAGATGCAAACGGAAGAAAGCAAACAAAGAGTCACTGCAAGCCAGCTGCCCTTCCTTCAAAGCCAGTCCGGAAGTTTACAATGGGAAATGGCTCATTGAGCAAAAATGCACAAAAAGCCAGAGAAAGCAAAAAAAATATATAGGGCGGGGAAGGCGAGGGTCTTGCAGTCGCCCGGTCACCGAAGCAGCCACGTCAAAAACACTAAAAACGAGACAGTCGAAATCACGTCACCTTGGGCGGACACAATCCGGACATAAAGAAAATACAAGAGGAAACGCCAGGCGTCATAGCAACAGCCTCAGGAGCAACGCGAATAGATTGAAACGAGCCTGAATTAGCATCGCGTTGCGTTCAGCGGGCAACATTACGCATACAAAGTTAGACGAACTACTCGTCAACATCGCTACGCCTGCACGGTCAGGTTAGCAGAGCTTGCCAACAGTCTCGGCTAGTTTCAAATGACACAACAAGGGGAGAGGGGTTGTGCCATCAGATCGAGAAAAAAAATACTGTAGAGCCAAAACTTAAATGTCGTTTTCGCAGCTTCGGGGAAGGCAAAACAACAAACGTGTCACAACCGATCCCAGACAGAGCGCACTGCAAAACTTGTCATGCATGCCTCGATGACTTCATTTACGTGGACGTCGCCGGTACCACCCCATTTTTGTAAAGAACAGTTCAGCTTGGACACAGGCGCCAGTCTAAGATTGGCCAGTAATCTAGATGAATTTTTCACGCGTAACTTGCGTCTACGGCCTTTAACTACCCTTTAATCTCGAAAAAGAAGAGTAAACCGACGCAAATCGTGAAAAATTTGGCACTGAGGAGTTAGGCCTACGGGCTGTCGCCAATCAACCGTATTCGTGCTTGCTGTTGAAAGCAACCAGCCACGCACACGACGAATGCATCGGTTAAAGGTCCTGCACCGAGTAAACGCGTTCATTTAATCCGCGTTTTCCTAAACTCGACGAACGGCAGGAGCAGGAAACGTAGCCTGGTCGGCTGATGTCGTGGAGCGTGCAAACGCTTCCTCCGGCGCCTCGCAGCCTTCAAACCCATCGAAAACACACGAGGTTCTCGGGGAATCATACGAACTCCAAGCAGTGCCTGTTCAGCGAACCAATTCGACTCCGACACATTTCGGAAACACGGGGTGACAAATGCACGACTGCTAGGCCTAACAGGTCACTCGCCGGCCCCTCTCAAGCAGGGGAAAACGGCTCTTGCGTCGAACTCCGAGCAGACGGAACGCATACCTTGAGGCCGGTGCCTAGCACGATGGCATCGTAGTCTTCGTCCATGGCGTTAGCGAGGGCCGCAATAGGGTTCTTCGAGCACTACTAGTTGTTTACTGGAGCAGCGACCGAGCTTACAAACCCCCAGCCGAGCAGAGCAAGGGAGGTGGGCCAGTGGGCGTCGGAGAACGACTACGTGAAAGGTGCTTCCGCGATAGGAAAATTAGTTCCGCGCAAAACCGGTGTTTTAAGAGTCTGTTACGCAATTAAACGTTTGTGTAAAATGATTTCACATATTTTTATTGACATGCATTACCCTACGGAGATTACTAGCACGTATTAGTACGAAATAAACTATTTTTCTCGAAACTGTAACACTCCGCGAGACTATTGTGTTGTGACGTCAGTGTTTGGGGAGGGTAAGGAGTCGGAAGCATATGGTCCGTATGGTTGACACGGGTTTTTAGGGTCGCCTGTCACTAACGTTGCTTGTCACTAGCGAAAGTGGTGGCAAGAATCAAACTGACCTAAAGCCGTGGTGAGAATTTTCACGCGCAATGAAAACAGCGTAGCAGCTAGAATCTAAATAAGCCGGTCGTAAAAACAAGGGCTCTTCTCCACCTCTTCGTGGAGATGAGGTGAACATCTGTTACGAATTTTCAGGGCAGCAAATAAACAGACAATTTAATCATTCATTTCTGTCAGGCAACAAGGACAATGTTGAGGTTTAAAGTTGAAAATATACCGAGTAATAATTTTATTTTTACGCATAGTTTTTAGCAGTCCGAAAAAAAAATATTTCCGAATAATCGGTTTATTCTGCAAATATCGACGTTTTTTTTGTTTTTTTTGACATCGGCCTAGTTACATTAAAATTAGTAGCACCAGGGCTAGTTTCAGTGTTTACAACAAAAATTTAAAGTGGATGTTATCTATTTCAGGGTGGAGTGAAGGTAAATCGGGAAGCCAGGAGAGGTGGAGCGACGGAAAATTTAAAGGGAAGGGGTGTACATGTTTCTCGGCTAGGTGGCGCAAGCTACCGTCCAATACAAAACGGTGAGCTATTTATTCATTTAGGACGCTCCACAAAAGAAATGTTCCACACCAGCCTGGCAGCACTAGCTGTTTCCTCCGCCCTCTCCACAGCTTCACACATTATGCTGGTTTCTTTCTTGACACGCACAGAAACGGCTTGAGAAAACAAAAGAAGACAGAGCCATAAAAAGTCACTACAACTTTTATTCTGCACAAACCAAAAAAAAACATTAGGCATGGCAAAGGGGGCGAGCAGGTACCGGACTCAAAACCATACCCCTCGCCTCAATCTCTCGCATCCACAAAATCAAATAAAAGAAAAGAAAATAGAGGGAAAACGCTCGGTCGTCACAGAAATTAGGTTGCACGGCTAGATGTTGAATAAAGGCATAAATAGAGAGCGCCCGGAACAAACAAAGCCAAGGTGTCTTTCCCATGGAATGTGCCCACATCCGGCCTCGATCTCGAGCCAACGCTCGTCAATAGCCCACGCGAGAACAGCAGCAGTCCCCAGAAGTGTCGACTGCCGGGGTCACAAGGAGCATCTTGCCGAAAGACCCGTGCCCAGTTTCCCCCGCAGTGCTCCAACGAGGTGCGTGTTGAGTGGCCGTCGCCGAGGAGGCACCAGGGGTGGTCGTCAGAAGGCCTCGGCAGGTTCCGTAGGGTTGCAGGGTGTTGACTGGGGCAGTCGGCAGGTCCGCGGCAACGCTACGAGACCCGAGAGGGCGGTCCCGGTGGCCGCCGGGGCGTCAGCGCCCCGACGATTTAGAGTGTGAAATGAGCCATTGGAGGGTGATGTCTGCGGACACGGAGACAAAAAGAAATCCTTTCAAAAGCAGGAATACAGACAACGATCGAGCACTACGAAAAACGGAGGACTGAACCCGCGGTCACACTGCTCGTATGTCCTAGAAAGGATGCGATGTTCGCCGAAGACACGACAGCAGAATTGGGCACTCGCACGGTATCTTACGGTGGATTAAAAGGCTGGTCCACGCGTTTGTGTCCAAGCACGATCGAACGCGCTGCTACCGAGTTTGTGGGTCTCTAAGTGCCCAACCGACACGAGGGGCATCCGACTTGCCCTGTGCAAGGCCGAGGATTAAAGGGGCTGTGCAACGGTTTTAATGTTCAAAGAATTGCCATATAGCAATTTTTATATTGTTGATGCAAGCCCAAGCGACCAAAAACGCGTCACCTTTCCCCCGAAAAACTGCTATTCTGCTGCGTAATCGCAAGGCAAAAACGAACTGGATGGATGGATGGATGAATACGGCTGAGCCCTTTGGATCGGGCGGTAGCTTACGCCACCTAGCCAATTTGTCTTACCATTTAAGCTTAGAATATTTAAATGTGAAAACTATATACACTCCGCACTGAAAAGAAAGTGAGGCTATAAAACCCCCTTGCCATCAGTTAATAAGAAAATACCTAGTTTTCTCGTGCTTTCTGCCACCATTCACTTAACCTTTGCTTGGTAATCTCTACTGTCTTGTAATCCACTTTTCCTTCGCTGTCTCTAAAACTCAATGACTTTATTAAATCTATGTTGTCTTCGGTAGGCATAGGGTGAAGCCCTTTACAGTAGAGTATCAAGTGCTCAGCCGTCTCGTCCACCTCTCCACAAGCAGCGCACACTGTATCCATTTCCTGGTACTTCGCTCTGTATGTTCTGGTTCGCAAAACACCTGTCCTTGCCTCAAACAACAATGAGCTTCCCCTAGAATTATCATAAATGCTTTCTTTGGCAATAACTGTTTTGTTTAATCTATAGCTTTCCAGAGCCGTCTTTGTCTGCATTCCCTCTAGCCACCGATCTCTTTCTGTGGCCTTAACTTTTTTCTTAACGGAGACCTGCTCTTCCGTAACCCCACTATAGCCTAAAAACTTTCCTCTTAATTATTTGCCGAACTATTTGCCGATCTGCAGCCGCCTGTGGCGGCTACGGGAACTAAAATGACGGCGTCTCTGAAATGTACGCGGAAGTCAACAAATCCTGTCCCCCTCCGCTGCAGCACTCGCCGTCAGCCCCGTAACGAACCGTCCTTTGTGTCCATCGCTCACCGCGACCTTCGACGAGGCTAATCCTTTCAAAGTCGTCAATCGCGGAGTAAGCGGCTGGGGTTTCTAAAGAGAGTGCCCAAGGGGAAACCATGTGAACCTCCAGAGTACGTCACTCGAAAGTCGCGTGGGGAGTTGAGAGGCACTGCGACCTTCGATTTGTTTCTTTTTTTTTAAATAAGAACTAGTAGCGCTCGGAAGAAAATGCGGTTTTCTGTTTTTCATTTTTATGGGTGACGCAGATTAATTTCCGCAGTTAATTGGCGAAAGTCTGAAAATCGTTGCACTGCCCCTTTAATTTCGAACACCCGGGGATCTTCCGACACCTGAGTGGAAGCTCGGTTTCGCAGCGCTTCCTTTGCAGTAGGTCTCCTTCGGAATACGGGCCATCCGGCCGCAATTCGAACCTCCCACTTGGTTGTTTAGTTGCAATCGTTTATGAGGGCACACTGGTGCCATCGTTGGGGTTCATTCTTTCAACGCTTGCTGCAACTAATTCTGACAGTGCTATGAGCGACCATTTCCCATACATGGCTTGCACGTGACATCATTCAAAGAGCACTCTGATGACCACCAGAGAAGAGGAAGAAGGAGCTCCCCTCTTACCAGGATCCTCTTTTGCGCCTCACGGATTTGCCCAGACGTCGCTATTCTCCTCCCAGAAGATTATAAAAAATTAACCCGTCACTCAAAATTCTTACAAAAGCAGCTTCCCTCTCCTCCTCTTACATGGTGGTCAAAAGCGTGCGATGTGACGTCAGTGCAAGCCATGTATAGACTGTGCATAAATTCAATCTCGCAAGCACAGCAAAACCTTCGGTCTAGTCATGAATAGATCTGAAGGGCTTCAGTTTACCGGATAGGCGGCACCAGTATGTTCTCTCGTAAGTGGCTACAAAAGCGGATGCGACGCAGTCGAACAAATCCAGACATGTGACCCAGCCTTTTAAGTATAACGTAAAAAGGAAAGCAAGACAAGCAATCTTCCCAATCAACAAGCTGTTTACAGCTCCCGTGCATACACGCCCGTTTAATTTTTCGTTATGGCAACAATGTGGCCAACATGAGCCAATCAAAAGGCTCGATAGGCACGGTGAACATTGTAAAATGCGGTACTTTGACAATGTTCAGAGGCTCTAGGCAATGCGTCCACTAATTTACCTGGCTTATTTGTATAAAGGGCTAAAACTCCAGAAAATGCAGACAGCCTAGACAGAAGTAAACCTCCCAATTGAACCCAAGCTGAAAATGTCTAAAAAAGTAAAACAAGAAGTATGTTTCATCTACAGAAACTTAAGAGAAGAATTAAACGCAGAAAGACAGATCACAGACAGCGCATGATTCGACCATCTGTGTTGAAAGTCAAAATACTATGTGCTGTCCATGTTCTGTCTTTGTTCAATTCTTCCTAAAGTTTTTTCATTACACTAATGCACTTGCCCCAAGAGTATGCATACCTCTGTCGCTCCACTTTCTTTTGCCATCTTATCTACCGCACTATCTCAGGTTGCAGCCATAGGCAACAGTGGTGAGGTTGCAAAAGCCCATCCTTCCAGGCCTGATTGCAAATGAACACTTCCCTACCCATATTGGTCTCTCGCTAAATGTGATTATCTAAAACCATGTTATCAACCAGTATCAGTTCTTTCACCTTCCAATCTACATTTCTAAGTTTGGTAAACACTGAGCATCTATGAAGGAATTTCTGGACAGCAACGACGGCCCGCGTGCCTAATTAGAACAAAATCCTTGGTCAATCCCAAAGTCCCCGACAGGAGCACTCGAGGGCCTGTTCGCAAATGGAACTCACCAATGTTGTCTCGCTCCTTGCAGGAAATAGAGTAGCAGCAGATTTCTCGGTCCTGGATGGCAGAAAGGTTCCTGTAGGGAAAAAGCATCAGTTTCTTTGAAAGTCACTCCAAAGATGGCACTTCACACATGCTTATAACGCAATTTTTTTCGCTAAATATGTTTGCGTGTTGCTTCGTACAAACTCAAAGCAATTAGATCACCTCTCTCTTTATGTAATCCTTGCTGACCTAACCACAGTGAAAGGACTAGCACATGTTCAAGATACCAGGCAGCCCCGCAATCTTTTCGCATGTTCCCCGCCTCTACAATCCCCTAGGTCGGTATGCTAAGAGTGTGTTCCGAGCGATCATAACCCTAGTCTGCACTAAACTTGGATAAGCAGTTTCCGTTTGGGCTTCTCATCTTAAACAGCTCATCTTGGAATTGAAGCTGCACAAAACTGAGCATCTCGTGACAAAATTTCTAACTAGTATGATCATACCCCTAATGCAACTGCAATGAAACTACACTTATTACTTCTTTGACAACATACAAAATTTATTAGTCTGCTTGCTTCAAAAGATATAAGTTCTGAAGTTAAGGCTACTGACAAAAACCTCGCATCTCAGAATACATCGATCGCCGTCATAAAGTTGCCATTCTGTCCTGTTGCACGAGAAATGTTTCACGAGTCTGTCCTTCCCAGCACCTCAAAAACGTAGAGTCACCTTCCCAAAGCCATCAACGAAATAGCCGATAATGAGAGTCTTCAAACTGCCGTGACTAATCTTTCTGTAAACAGTGCTAACTAATGTATACTACTTTTGCTGCTACACGTTTTTCCCCTTATTTTTTCTAATTAGGGTATGCAATCTCCTTTTCTCTGTAATGCTGAGGGTAACTAACCAAGTAAATTACTATTGGCTCTGAAACAAGCATTATATATAAGGGCCTGGAATGCGCCCTCGACTGGTGTGTTTAGCATCCTAACGTCGGCCACGCGCTAAAGTCGCCCCGAAATGAAGCACGAACGACATCACAGGAGCTAGCACGTCGTGCAGTTGGAGGTTGGTCTTAGGAGCTCAGTGAAATAAAGACGAGCAAATGCAAGCATCGCCGTTATAGCTTTGGTTTACTACCAAGCTGGAAAGCGAACTGCAGCGGAATAGGCACCCGCACATTAACTTCCATTGTCATGACACCGCCTGGATAACGACGGACGACGGCACGAGGAAAGTGCAACGACATCGGCCAGAAGTTGAAGGACCACGAATCGGGGTGCGGCCACCGGTACCGGACACGTTCCAGAACCAGTGCCACCGAGACCGACGTTAATAGATCAAAGTCGGTCGACGAGCTTCCGAAAACGCCCGGCACCTTTTCGGGACGCATCTGCTCGGCTGCGCTCGCTACGCTCTCGGCCTGTTCAACAGAACGAAGCGACGGAACTGGTGGAACATTGGATGCATATTTCCAGAGAAGAAAAGCGATTAAATTGCGGTTTCTACGACTAAAGAAAAGTGTGGACAAACAGAGCGTCGTTCGAAAACGGTCCATCTCTGCCATCCGTGGGAGCGATGCCGCCGGTTGCGCCAGGATCCCTATTTGTCCGCATCTGTCCGCGAGCGGGCAACGGAGAAGGACCGTTTTGGAATGACGCTCTTCCGCGGAGCGTATCAACCGACGAGTTCGAGAACGTGGGCCCGAGCCGGGCGCGCACGCACATCTGGTCGATGAGCTCCTTCTCATCGAGGGCACCAGCCAGGTCCCGCTTGTTGCCCAGCACCAGCACGGGAATCCCCGCCAGCTGGGGCTTGTCCAGCAGATTGTGCAGCTCGTTGCGCGACCGCCTCCATCTTGTCTTGGTCGTGGGCGTCCACCATGTAGCTGCAGCCAATTGCAGAGTGGGATGTCAGGAAGAGACGCCAAAACGGAGGCAGCCTGCCAACCGTACTCGGTTTCGCCGCAACTTGACAAAGAGCGAGAGCTACAGCCACCATGAGCCAATCGGAGCAACGGAGGCGAGACTTGTGACAGCCCTTGCCAAAGGTGCAGGTTCGGGAGCGCAATATTTGTCCCCGTCGCTCAAAGTTCTTATAAAAGCGGTTTTCTCCTTACTTCCGCCCGCGGCTTTAACAGTGCCGCGTGCAATTTACAAGATGGAGTAGAGTCTTGTGCCTCCCTCCGACGCGCCGATTTACTTACTGCGACCGTAACCTTCACCAAGTTACGGCGAGACGGAGTGTGCGCAGCGCAAGTTCGTCCACTTCTCGCGCGGGGTTTGCGGCGACGTCTGAATGCCGAGCTCCGATTGGATGGATAGTCGGTAGACCTCGATGCTAGCTGCCTTGAGGTCTACCCGCTATCCTTCCGATCGAGTCGATCGGAGTTCGGCGGTCCGACGTCACCGCCGCCCCTGCACGAGAAGCAGTCAAATTTGCGCTCTGCACAGGCGTTGCCGTAAAGGCCGGACCATATATTTGTGTTTAAGTGCGACTGAGTGCACTGCAGCCGCTGCTTACAATGAGTAGAGACCCTAGACTTAAGAGAGGGGGCAACTTGAACCATAGAGAGAACTTGCAATTTAATGGTGGACAGCTATGTAGACTGGGTGCAAGTACATGTGCGTGACACCGTTGCATGGCGAGAAAGGTAGAGGTTGGAGATACTTGCAGACGATAGAGGGGCTCGTTTGCATACCTCGTACTGCAAACGCAGCCCATAAATCATTCACTGCAGTGAAAGAAGCTTGCCAGCGCAGAAAGACGACATTGCTTTCTTTCCGTCCGACAAGCTTTTTTTTTTTTTTTTTCGTGAAAACAAATGTTACAAGCGTTTACAAAGTCATTTCATAGTCCGATGGACGCTAGGCTTAGGTGGACCTTGGTCCGTGGAGAAATTTTGCTTTTCTCTCGTATCTTGATCGACGTAACAGGTTGTTCTCATAGTTTCACATTTTATCACCACCACTCGCGTCACATTCTCACTGGGTTTCAGCTTCGTGCGACAAGTAGTTGCGACAACTAGTAGCTACGGGAAACCGCATTTCATTTTCTCGATCGATCGCTGCGGATTGCATAGCAGGCAGCCACGCGACACAGTTCCCCGTAGCAAAGTCTCATGCCGTAAAGTTACGGCCGCAGTGAAGCCAAAATGTTGTGTACTTTAGATAGAACTGTTCTGCCACAGAATACAGAAAGAAAATCTCTTGAGATCCTTCCCTTTGGTCTAAAAGGCTCGCGGCATCACTAGACTGCATGCTGGCAAGCACTCATCGTTGCATGCGAAAGGGACCGACAAACTCACACAATGGCGTTGACACCTCGGCAGTAGCGTTCCCACATGCTGCGAAACCTGGGTTGCCCTCCAATGTCCCAGATCTGCAAAAAGAAGGCAGCTGACAGCGACCATCCAAACACAAAGGTACTCAAACTGACACACAGCCGCGCTTAGTCACTGCGTGCCGCATATGTGCATGCGAGACAACTAACTGCCTTGGGGAACATGGCTAAAGGCAATAGATGAATGGCATCCTTTTAATATACCAACAACATTTCCAAGCACAAGAACATCAGGATGGCATGTGGAAAAGGTTCACTGCCAAGGATAGGTCACGTAACAAACTATGTATGTTTTCTTTCCAGGAAGTGAAGTGTCTTTAGGAATAAGAATACTATGCGGTCCGACTGAGAAAGCGAAGCCTCGTTTTTGGTCCCGCAGAAATAAAGTAGGCATGGCAGAAAACTGGAACTTCATGTGTATGTGGCAATAGCGGTGACGATAGAATGCAAAAGTTTGAGAATATAACAATACCTGGAAATAGAAAAAAAAAATTTCTTTATAAATCGACATTTACCTAGGCCCAATATTCATCAAACAAAAAAAAGCTTGTCAACAAGAAAGCAAACAAGTTCGTCTTTTTTTGCGGACGAGTTTTTCTTTTTGCAATAAAATAAATGCCGCAGGTGCCCATAATACTATTTTTGGTATGACAAATATCAGGCCCAGGTGGACGATGCTTCATAGAGAAATTACATTACCCGTTTTATACTTTTATCCAGGTAACGGAAAGCTCTTAAACTTTCGCATTCTACCCCCACCTCTGGCATCACTTTCACACAAAGTTTCTGCTTTTTGTGGTGCAAAGATTATTTAAGTAAGCTGAAAAACAGGGTTTCATTCTCTTTAATGAACCCTGGACTTTTCAGTTAGAGATCATTCTGGTTGGCTGTTCGTTCCATGCAGCTGCTGCTTGACTTACAAAATGCATCGGGCAAAAAGTAAGAATATGAAAAAAGAATTTGAGGGTTTTATTATGATATGAAGTTGAATACAATTTTGCAGACAGCATGGAGGGCAGAAAATCCCCGCTTCAGATGTGACAAGATATTCCTCGTCCAAAATAAATTATTCAGGATAAACGGACATCCAAATCGCCTCAGCCAATAAGAAATCGCTGCCCCACATTAAATTTATGTGCTACTAAGCCTTACACATATCTAGTGCCCTAAACAAAACAAAAATTATAATAAATACTTTTTTTTTTGTGTTCTGGCAAGCATGGGTTTTTGATGATACAAAAATATTCCAGCATTGCGCAGCCTTTCAGCAGGGAAGCAAACGATGAAACGCACCTAAAAATAAAAATAGAAGAAACCAAGCTCGCTTATCAAGCAGATAAGCACAGCCAATATTCCAGACAGCGAATGCGAAAATAAGCTCCGAAAAAAAAACGCACACGCAAAACAGGAACAGCGATAACGGATATTTCTGTGGACTCGGTCAACCAGAAGTTGATACTAGTGCACTGTTTATTTCTGTGTTTTTGTACTAATGTTGCGCAACTACTCCCATCCAATAAAAGGAGCTGTCCTGTATGTGCACTGTTTACGACGAAGGCCAGCGGCCTGGAACACAAGAAATTTCTATATGTTATCTGTTCTTTAAAAGGATGCTGAACCGAAATCTGGATTCCACAAAACACACGGCAAAAGCGTGCAACGGGATGCTACAAACACCAAAACGTCACTCATACAGCGATATCTCGAACGGATGACCGTATTTTTCAAGAAAAGGAGGCGCATTTGACAGAAATGTTCATGTCATGTTTCTCCGAGAAGGAGAGGGAACGGCCTCGCGAATTCTCCGCCTCGCGCCTTGAGGGAGCGAAGCGAAGAGAGTAGGAAACTAGGAATCTTGACGTCACGCGCCTCGTCGGCCTGGTTCAATCTCGACCTCTTTATCCAAAAATACGGCCGTCCATTCGAGATATCGCCTTACAGGTAGTGTTGTAGGGATTGTAGCGTCCCGCCTACATCTCCTGCATTGTTTTTTCTGAAATCCAAATTTCGGTTCACCATCCCTTTAAGGGGAATACTGGTCTGTAAGCCTTCTTTTCTTTTGAGCAAAGCCAATGAAACTGCACAAGTCCGTTGAGATGTTTGTGCTGATTTCAAATATCTCGCAAGTTTATCGATCAGTAGACTACCATAAATACCAAACATCTCCCCCCTTCCACAATAGCGCACACCCCTCAATTTTGCAGCATTTGGAAAATACACAAAGGACAAATATTTACATACCCATACCACAGTTTTACATGATTATCTCGAAATTGTGATTTTTTTGACAGTTCTCAGAATAATTATAACTCACCTGCCTTTGTTTGAAAAAAAACCATAGAGAAAACACAATTTAAAAAAAGGATTTAACATATGGATTGATACTACGAAGTATGAGGAAGAGAATGTTGGAAGCAATTCATAGATTGAACCGTTATTAGCGACTTTAAAACAGACTAAACTGCAGTGTGAGGCTTCAAGCAATAAAACAATCGTTTACTTGAAAATATGTTCGAAGTGTCTAGCGTTACGTCCGACGTAACCCAAGTTACGTCCAAATCTCCGCCTTCCCTAGGTTCACGGGGAGAGAGAGGAGGGGCGGGGGGGAGGGTTAGGTATACGCGTTTCCAGTGCTCCGTCCGGACGTAACGCTAGCCACAGCGAAATATGTTTACAACTACATTGAATAATCTGCTCTCAACATCGTATGCTTTGCCCATTTAGCTATATATTACAGAATAAGTTATATTTATACCTGTCCAAGATGCATAGATGTTCTTCCTGAACATTGGCAAAAAGCCCTTAAATTGTGTTTTGAGAAAGCGCTTGTTTGGCATCAACTTTAATACAATTTGAACGGCCTAAATACAATAAATTGATATGATGGCTCGAATATTGACCCACAAAATATAAAACCTGGCACATCAGAGGAAAAAAAAAATAGTCGCAGATCTTAAAAGTGTTATTTTCCCCAAGAACTTTTTTAGGGATTTTTCATGTTTTTATATTGTTACATAGGTTTCCCTCCACAAGATGAACAATGAAACACATGTACACCCAAAACGAGTTCAGAGGTTCGAAGATGTTGCATTAGTGCAGCAATATCTCATGCTCAAGTGCCTCCTAGATATGTGGATGTCAACAAAATTATCTTGCGGACGTGAAACAAGGTCAATCAACAAAACGCAATCCACATCCAATTTCTTGCACCCAAAAGAATTCACGCCTGTCCGACGAACAGGCAATGCGACCAGTAAATAAGAGGTCCTTGTGAATTGCATACAAGACAAATTCTTTAAAGAACTGAGTATGTTGACCAAACAGCTGCTTGAATGATCATAACATTTCATGGGCTGAATGGAGTAAAGCATTACCCATCAATTTTCAGGTTCTCTTGGAACAGATTAAAAGTACCAACTTGCTACATACAAAAACACGTTGCTTCAATGCTTAGAAAGAGCCGATTCATACAGTTATGGCAGCATGTACTAACATGCAGCAAAAAAGAATTTAACCAGCCCCGATGAAGTGACCTCGGAACTCTATTCTAGGGCTAGCAAAAGGCTGCACGGAGGCAAAAAGAAACCAGCAGCAGGTGTTAGCGGCAGGTTTCAAAAAATAAAACAATTAAGGTGAAAAGATGTAGTCATAGTCATGTGACTATGATGCGTGTAGCGATGAGTCACATGACGATGAGATGCCTTGGACATTTGTGGTTTGACAACCAACAAACCTCGATGATAAGAAGAGTCCATTCTTATCTGTTAGATGTGGGCCCGTTTCAAACTACAGTTTGGATAGAGTCTCTCTCTAAAGGGCTACTCTGGGGTTTCCTTCATAAACCCTGATTTGCCTGGAAATTTGCTAAACACGCCAACAAGCATTGCTAAAATAATAAATAACCCAAATATTGAACAATTTTTATATTTTTTTTTCAAAGTTATTGAATTTATAATTTTGGCCCTTACTGTATTTTTTTCAAGGTGAAAGTCTCTACTGACAACGATGAAAAAGTGACAGCGGAAGGCAGGGGCTCACTCTGTGGACAATAGACTTTGTTCCCAACTGAATACAAGCAGTTTCATGGTGTCAAATGAAAGCGTTGAAAGCTCCGCTCCAGCATGAAGTAGCACAAGCTAACCCTCAATATTGTCTATTTCTAGACTGCCCACTGGACCTGCAAGCCTGCCATCCCCTCGTATCCCGGAACCGAAAAGTGCGCGCATACCTGAATGTTGGTTTTGGCATCATTTTCATTTGCCGATTTAACAATAATTATTCTGAATTTCTCTGTAATAAATATGACACTGGAAAGGGTAAAGACCGGTGATTTCAAAGATATAGTTAGTAGGAATAGCTAAAAGAAATTGCCAGAGTACCCCTTTAAAGACTTTGTCAACACTTGAAAATGGCACTTTTGAAAGTCATTTTGATCAGAAGAATGCTTTAAAGAGACACAAAAAGGAAACAATCAAGCTTATAAAGGCCTGGTTGCTGCTTTGCAGAGATCCTCAAAGCCCAATGGAGAGGAGAGAATGGGAGTGAGGGTTCTACCGCATCTAAATTAACACTTTTAAGGCCCTTTAGACCACCCGCAAAAATCTGCTTCTCAACACATCGGGCTGCGATTTACTAGAGGTGCCAGCAGATGGTGGTAGTTTTCAGTAATAAAAAAATAAAAAAAACTATGAAACTATACTCATAAAGATAAAAAACCCACCTGGTACGGATAATCTATATCGCCACTCTGCAGACAATGCCCGCGTAGTGAGAAATGCTGCTAAAAGATGGCGTACGCTCCCTTGATGTGGCGAATGCCATCTGCCGGCAGCATTTCTCACTACGCAGGCATCGTCTGCGGAGTAGTGACATCGACGTAGGTTACCCAGAACAGGTTTTCTTTCTTCTTCTGAACAAGAGAAGCTAATTTCTTGAATTTTTCACTGTAAACTTCCACCACCTGCTTGCACCTCTGTAGTAAATAACAGTGTGATACGCTGAGAAACCGATTCTTGCGGGCCATCTAAAGTGCCTTAAAAGCGTTTGTTTATATTCTGTAGAACCACTGACATGATGGGAACAATGGCAAAACCTTTACACAAGCGACCAAACTCGGACAGGAGGTCTCAGGATAATTGAGAAGCGACCTCAACAGCATAAAACGACTATGTACCCATGGCCACCGTCGTTGCACACTAGCAGCAAGACATCGCCTTAATGTGAAAAATGCACTGTTGCATTGTAACGGGGCTGAAGGTAAGCAGTTTCAGCCAAAGGTGCAATACGTGATCAAGGATTTGTTGCAAGCAGATATCATATAACTCGTGGTAAGGGTCACTCAAATCACTAGCTCAGAAACATTCTGTTATCAGTTACAAGGCTAAACTTTTTGAGCCAAGCCTGCAACATGCATGCTGGCAGCAACAAAAACACTGGGTCGACCCTTAAAAAGGAAAACTGGAATTCAATCCGCCATGTTACCCATGAACTTTTCAAATGATCATGAAACGGGAGAATTTCATCCACACCCTACTACAAAACCGAAGCTGCACGATAATTCGTCAAACAGGTATTCTTTAAAAAAGGACATACATTTTGCTTTTTAGCAATGCTTGGAGAGTGTAGGAACTTGCGCCATTTCAAGCAACAGAAATTGCTTAAAGTGCAAATAATGCAAAGATAAAACAACTCCTTCACTATAGTGATGTGACCAACTTGCAATTCACGGAAAGCACAACGCTTGTTGAACGTGTGATGTCGCACAATATGTTTGAAGCACTGGTTGACATCTTGCGCGTGGATTTACTGTCATACCAACGTATCATTATGGATGCGAGCGTGTTTATTTCCCTAACTGCCAACGGTGCACCACCTTGGGTTAAGAAGCTGATTACTTGTAGCTCCCATCATTAATGTTAAACTAGAAAAAAAAAGATTAAAAAAAACATGGACAACCACAAACAACATTTCCAACATGACCATGCTTAGTGCAAACGAAGATTGAGGAGCTTACCTTGATAGTAACATTTCCCTTGGTCACCTTTCGCATGTTGAAGCCGACCGTCGGTATCAT
Organism: Ixodes ricinus; assembly: GCA_037355805.1. NCBI lineage: Eukaryota > Metazoa > Arthropoda > Arachnida > Ixodida > Ixodidae > Ixodes > Ixodes ricinus. The sequence continues at coordinate 54,073 of JAZHYW010055367.1, read as the reverse complement.
GTCTTCGCAAAACTGTCCAGACTGCAAAACAATTCGAAAACACTGAAGCACAAGAAACAGGGCTGGCGAAATGGTATACGTTTGTGAGAGATGCCCGCACAAGAGAGAGTATTGGCCCGTCTTGGTTCGCTAAGCCAGATTTTCATCGTGGAAAAAAACAAACAAAAGCTAACGGTGTCAGCAGTTTGACTCGGTGGCTGTTAGATACACGCAGTTTATTTACAATGAGGAACTGGAAAACGCAAAACATAAGAGCTTCCCAGTGGCGGTGTTTTGTTGGACGTTTTGAAAGCGCAAAATCCGAGATACCGTAACTACTTTCTCAGAATGAGCGAAGGCTCGAAGTGCGAGTGTTACCGCTTGACTACAGTCGGTTGAGGCTTTGTATACCAGAGACGGGGGGCACCTACAGAAGGAAAAAAGGGGAAGGTCAACTACGCTGGTCTTTTATTTCACCGTAATGTCAGGTTTACGAACGACGACGCCTCGGGGCGGTCAGCTGCCTCTATCCCTTGACGACGGGGCCCCATCGCATTTCGGTGCAGAGAAGCGACGGTGGCGATTTAGCAACAATGACCACATCGTCGCCACAGCCAGTGCACAAAGGGAACGGAGAATAAATCTAGCTCGGCCCCACCGCACCCCCGCAGCTCTCTCTTGTCGAGCAGAAAACAACGATAAGCGGCGCGGAGACAAAAGCGACGCCCCAGCGAGCCAACACTCACGGCGATGACGTTCACGAAGGTGGTCTTCCCTGAATACTGGAGTCCCACCAGCGTGAGCTCCATCTCCTCTTTCCAGAAGAGGCTCTTGAACCAGTCAAGGATCCTGTTGATGAGCGACAACATCTCGTCGGCCGGGAGTGTCCACCGACCGATCGCCGACGGCGTAGAGCACGCAAGGGATCGACGACAGCGGCCGCCAGCAGCAAACGCGAACGAGACCAGCGAGCCAAGCGAGTTGCCGAGCAGAAAACAGCAGCAGAAGAGCTAAATGAGTCACGTGCGCAGTGCTGCAACGTCACGCCCCAACTTCTACTAAGCGAGTAGACTTAAACAATATGACGTCATGTGTAAGCGTGTAGATGTATACATGCAGCTGGCAACTTGATATTTTTTGGCGGCTTGCGGCACCTGGCGGGTATTTGAATTTCTAGTTTATGTTACCTGATGCCTGAGATCATACCTGAGATAACGCATTTACCTGAGATTGAGACATTTCTCAGGTATATTACTAACTGCGTAATAAAAATCACTCTTCCCAACTGGGCTCACAAAATAAAGTCGGGTTCGCACTTTTTCTACGCTTAGTTGCTTCTATGCATCCATTTATTTCGTAAAAATATTGCATGTAATTTTAGAAGTTATGCATTAAATTAACTGCGTAAAAAAAAAGATTATTAACTTTTATTTTTGATTAAGCAGCGTTTGACGCATATGCGGCGATCCACGAACAAACCAACCTAGCAACCATAATTTAACATGGCGCCGCCCATCCACCCAGAAAGTAAAACTCGGCCGCTAGCAGCCGCTTCGCTTTCCTCTGCGCAGTAGGAAAAAGACTCGTCTACGAGACCGCTAAAACGGCACATAACTGATACTTAAACCACCTCTCAAATGTAGCCAGTCACGTTCGCAGCACCGATGCTCTCCCTAATAACGCGTAGCCTTCGCGCAGCTGTGCGCTCAACGCCAGCGCGAGTGTCGATCCAACACCGCCGTCTCCAACACAGCGGAGAAGTGCAACCGGCCCAGCGCGCACTGCTCTCGCTTCGGCCGTCCCAGTTCGTCGAGTTCCTGCGGTCTCGCAAGATCCAGCGATGCTTCGCCGTGTGGAACGGCGAGTCCGTCGTCACTTCGCACCCCGAGATCCAGGAGTTGGCGGACTGGATGAACGCGGGCCAGGAGCGGCAGTTTCGGCGGCACGAGGCCCTGTTCATGCAGCTCGGTCTGCGCACGGGCTGTTTGCTCACGGCTTTCCTCTGGCGCACCGACCGCGGGCAGGCGGTGAGTTGTTTGCCACGTCTGCTGTCAAAAACGAAACCGTCATAGCGAAACCAAAGATAACGTCGGTGTTGGCAGTTTGCCGCAAGGTCGCTCGGCGCCCATCAAGGCCACGTTACGGGCACGTAAATCCGCGGTCGGTACAACAGTGATGGGATTGCTGCGCCATTTGCGCCAAACTGCGCCAAAGGGCTTGTCCTGCTGCATCCTGCTACATTTAGCCCAGATGTGAAGAACTTGCGCTAACATTGCGCCAAAGCTTGATATCATTTTATTATACTTAATAACGTAATTGCTCAGACCCGCTACACGGGATCATTATGGTAGGCTTATGCGAATTTTCACAACTTTCGAAGCCACAAATAACATACTATCCCATTTGATGTCTCTGTGATAGTACTCAAAATTTTCGCAATATCTCTGCTAGTCTAGCTGCTCTGGTGTGTACGTTAACCGCTGTTCGTTTTCCTATATTTTCGTCGCCCCTCCTGTGGTTTCATGCCAGATGTTGTTTGGCTGTCTGTAGGTTTTGATATGGCAACCGATGCAACAGGTGATTTCTGCGATGTGGCCGTATCGTTAACTTCGTTGAGTGCGCTTCTCACTGCGCTCTCGTGTACTGCAGTGAAGCGGCAACCGCGAAGTATGCATCTGAATTTCGCTTATCTTGCTTCGCCGCAGTGCATCGCGAGTGCTAAAGGGAAAGCATTCTCCCAGAGCGGGACGTTAAACACGCAAGCACTTCGGGAGTGTTAATGTAGCAGCTCTTAGTTGCGCTAAACATTTCTGAATTAAACTGCAGATCTATTATTTATCATAGGCTGTGGTATTCTAGCGATATCTTATATTCAAATTCGAGACTTAGCGAGGGTACTCGCAAGAAGATTTATATAAACCGCTCTATAGGTTTATTTTTATTTGAACTTCGTTGTTTACTTGTCATCATTATTATATGCTTCATCCGTTCGAGGTACAGTCAATAGAATAAATTAAAACTAAAATAGGTGAAGCAGTAGAAGGAAGCGGGAACAACCTTAACAACTCGCTGGTTGTTTTAAAAGGCATACTCATCAATCACATGCCGATCTCTGTTATTATGAGGTTCTACATGCAAGATGTCATTAATTTTCATTTTTTTTTGATGACAAAAGATTTATATTTATATATATACTGAATTAAGAATTTCTGTTTTATTACAACCTTTAGAACTTGAATGAAATGTCAATTTGTGTGCTCAAGATTATTCTAACATTATTTTAGTGGAATACACATATTGGTTTGCATTTTATTTCGTACCTAAAATGACTATTCACAGCAGTCCATACAGATGTCCTTCATCAAACAGTATCATTGTTGCCATGCCTAGTGCTTCTATGTGCAACTAAACAGCTAGTTCTGTGTTTGAGGAAATCACACCTGCCATTGCACAGAAGTGTTAAGGCAAAGCATACACGTTCTTCAGTTCAATAGGTCAACACACGAATCTTAACATATAATATTCACAGTGGTATGAATAAAAATGAAGTGTGTGCTTATGCTCCAAAAGTACTTTTTGCTGCTTCATAATGGACGTTTGGCTGCTCCAAAAGGTGCTACTAAATGTCTTGGGTCAATCGCGTCACTGGCAGGATTCCTGTTTTAGATTCTGGCTTTCTGATTGGTCCGTTTCGTTCTGTAAATGACGCAAAAGCATTGGGTGCAGCCATGGTGGAACAAGAGACGGGGGTCTGAATGGCACCACCTTGCCTTGGGACAAGTGTGGCAAAGGTTCGCTCGCATTTGTGACAAACGCCGTGAGATGGTGCAGCATACAAGGGACCGACGGGAACCAATCGAGGAACCATTCTTATTCGCACACGCATTTACATGGCCATGCGAATAACCCATCGACAGTGCTCCTGCCAAGAGATGCGCGAACACCGAACAGACTTTTGTCACCTTGACTGGCCTTATTCTGACATCTCTTTCTTCTTCCACTGTGGGTGTAGCAGTGATACCGGCGCTTATAAAACTTGGGGTGATTACACAGTACAAAATCACGAGAGGGAACCAGCAAACTAACTTAAATTTACGGGCCAAATGAATAGAAACATCAAGGTCTGAAACCATACCGTCGTTATTTTGAAGGTCCATTGTTGTTTTAAGTTAATCAACTTTGTCAGTTTCATGTGGTCACTCCGCTGCAGGTAGCGTTCTTCCAATCAGCCACTTAGGACACACCTTTTAGTTGAGCTGTTATCTTGGTAAAGGAAGAAACACCGTCTCTTCCAGTACGGAGGCATTCGGTTACAGCCATACAACACCTTGGAGCAGTTGCTACAAGACGGTCTGCGACAGTCCACATTGCTTGGCGTGAAGGCTGCCCTGGCTGGGATATGGTAAGCACCTTCCCGACTCATGGACATTCAGCTTTTTTTTTTTATAGCACCACCTGAACACGCATTTCTTTATGCTGGCTAACTTACAAGCCAATGCGGAGAGCAAATCGTCTTCTTCTTGAGCAGGAGTTGCGGTGACGTCAGAATGATGCCGAGCTCTGATTGGCCCTGATTGAAGGATAGCGGGTAGACGTCAAAGCAAGCTGCCTTAAGGTCTGCCCACTATCCTTCAATCACAACTAATTGGAGCTCGGCGTTCTGACGTCACCACAACCCCTGCAAAACAAGCAGACGAACTTGCGCTCCACATAGATTTGATGCCACTCACTTGTTGAGGGCTTGTTTCGTCAGCATTGTACAGGGAGGAGTCGTAAGAACCAGCACATTTGGCACGCCAGGCAAAATTCAACTTCCATATGCACATATTCGAAATTGGGTATGCAAACGTCATTTCGCAAGATGTTTTATGTCTATTTTCTTAGAGCTCAACCCAGAGGTTGGTGAAATATTAAAAAGTAAGGCAACAACAATGGCCAAGCATTTTCTATGTCCCATACTAGCCTGTTCGTCGTCTGCACACTGGTTTATGAGCTTGCTCCTGGGTGGCTTGCTGAATGCAAAAATGCTGAGAACACCGTAGTAGATGCTGGCGTTGAGCAGTATAATTGGAAGTAGTAATTTTAACAAAATATAAGAACGATGACCACCTGGGAGCCAGCTCGCAAACCGGTGTGCAGACGACAAGCATCCATTGTAGGACGTAAGAAATGCACGGCCGACTTTTTTCCTCTACCTTTTAGGGGGCACATGGGCCTAAATTTCACATCTTTTAAAAAAGAATCATTTCTTTAATTTGAGGTTTTCGGTTTTAGAAATTAATTATACACCCTTACACTAAATTTGATAACCATAAACCAAGTAGTTACGTTGATATAAAATATTTTCAACACATTGTGAGGCGGTAACAAAGTAAAGGATGTTCAATGTTTGAATGCATCTTTCTCAGTTCCACTTCTTCCTGCAAATTTCATACGAAGGAATCTTTTGTTCGAAGGTAAAAGTATTCTGATACCACAATCAAGATATTTCTGAACTGAAATTTACTGGGGAATTGGGCTATCTACCTTATTTGCTTTAAGTTGAAGTCCTCATTGAAAAAATACTATGTTTTCAAAAATAAATATAGGACAGATATGCATTTTATATTTTGAGGTAATAACTCTTCCTTAGACATTTACATTTGAGTTATAAAATCTAAATAGCCCGAAGTCCCTCATCCTCCACTTCATATTCAAGCAGTCAAAATGGTGCTTAATGGCTTCATTTGCATATCCTACCTTTCTTAAAGGGACACTGACAGGGTATTTATGCTTGCCAAGGTTTTTATTTGTACATGACATATGAAAGCCCAACTACCCAGAACATTATTTGCGGCTTGAAATTCGTTTTCTTTTCACCTGAAAACCGCCAGTCAAGAACTGGCCGGTTTGAGTCGCGCTCACTCTCTTCTCTGTGGTCACGTGCCATTTTCAATGGTTCAGACACAACCACCAAAGATATTCAAAGTCGTGGGTCATCGAAGGCACACACTCAATGCTAAAAATAAACAAAAAATATTATACCCATTTTTTGTGGCTTGTAAAAAACTGCAAATACGTTACTTGAAAAAAAAAAAAACAGTTGCACAGCCATGTGATTTTTGGTAACTTTCTTCTCTATATCCGTTCTTCCTCCCCAGTCTAGTTTCGGTTTCAGTTTCGAGCAGTTGCGTTTTTTTACTTTATTAAAAATATATGTGACGCCATAGCAAAATATTGATTGGATAGTCTTCTGACACCATTTAAATTGCCTAACAATGTTTTTTTTTTTTTTTTGGGGTGGGGGTGGTGTTATTGTTTTTTTAATAAAGAGTGACACATCTTATGCAGGTATGTAAAATTGTCCTAGAGAGCTGAAAGTTTATACAATACACCTACATCTGATGTTAAATCTCCCCTGCAGATTTCATTCCGATCACCTGAATAGTTCAGAAGTTAAATCTCTAGCCGGTGTCTCCCTTTAATATCTCACCACCTCTTGAGCTGTGCTCCTAAAAAAAAAATGGACAAAACATTTTGTAAAATGACATTGTCTTGTCCAATTTCAAGGTGTGCCAAATGTGCTGTTCCTTATGGCGGCTCCCTGTAGATCCCCATTTTTGACCTTGAGATGAAGTGTTGAATGCTGGTGTTGCTGCAGGCTAGGTGGTGGAAAAGGCATCATCCCTCAGCCAGACGATCGACAGCATGTGCAGCCAGAGTTCCGTCAGGCACTGTTTTATGACTACGGGGACTTTCTATCCTCCCTCAATGGCTGTTACGGTGAGAACCACTTTTCAGGCCCAGCATCGGGCTTACGGACGTTCAGAAGCCGAATCCGGGAGACTGCAGAGAAATCCGACCATAGCCAAAGGTCGGGGAAATCATCGGAAACATTATTTCGGAGTGCCGACGAAAATCCAGGGCGACAGGGGAACGGAGAACAAACGGTGTCAGCAATGTTTTCGTGCAGCTCGAAATTTTTCGTAGAAAGTGATCTGGCTTGGTAGAGCTATGCTGCAATCTTTAGGTACGCTAGACGTGCGTGTGGCAATTCAAAAGAATTAAATCCTCGCGTCCGACGATCAGCCCATTTCCCTTATTCTTTGCAACACGTCAAGAGCACGGTCGCCCTGACGCGTCCAAGGGTTTGTAAGATCGCAAACAAAAAAGTTTTAGAGCGCAGCTCTTAGGCGCCCGTTTCCTGGTTGAGCGGCGTCGGCGTAACCGCGTGACGTCACGAGGGCCACGAGTGACGTCACGAAGGTCACCTGCAGTGACGTCACAAAGGTCACCGGTGACGTCACAAGGGTCACCGGTGACGTCACAAGGGTCACAAGTGACGTGACGAGTGACGTCATGAGGGTCACCAGTGACGTCGCGAGGGCCACGAGTTATGTCACGAGGGTCGCCAGTGACATCACGAGGGCCATGAATGACGTCATGAGGGTCACCAGTGACGTCACAGAGGTCACAAGTGATGTCACAAGGGTCACCAGTGACGTCACAAGGGCCAGATTGACGTCACGCCAGTCACGAGTGACATCATGAGGGTCGAGTAACATCAGAGGTCCGTGACGCCACGGGGTCCCAGTGTTGTCACGAGGGTCACCAGTGACGTAACGAGGGTCACCAGTGACGTAACGAGGTCACAGTGACATCACCCACGTGAAATCACACGGGCATACCCTCCCCTTCCCTCCTCCTCCTCAAGAGCTGCGTTTTAATTCGGCATTACAGAGAATTGTAAACGTCTTGCATTTTTTCATTTTTCTCTAACGTAGTTTCGACTGCACACGTTTAAGTTTTGTTCGCCGTTGCCCCCTGGCACCGTACACAGGGTTGCATTAGATTGTTCCACATTTGCATCCTCACATTGTTGCTCAAGCTTAAGAAATGCAGGGCGCGGCTCATTGCATCCACGCTTCTCGCGTCGTGATTCGTCCCTTCGCCTTCTTATAGGCCCATGCTGCGACCTCATTGGCTGCGTAGCTAGGACATGACGCTCACGACTTGCCACGCTCTGCACCTCCTAAACCGTCCGTGACTATAGTATATGCTATCTCTTACGGCAATGGCCGTTATTGGCAAGTTTTCGCAGCGCACCCCGTGTGTGTGTTTTGTCGTGGCCCGTTAAATTTAGGTGGAAGTCAGCGTCAGGCGACGTCCTAGTATCGCATACGAACACCGTCCACTAAATTTAAAGGTTCGCTAAATTTAAATGCAGCAGCGTAAGGGCCCGTTCACACGCTCGCATTTGCTTAGGATCGAGTTCTTGCCATCTCTCATGACAGGAAAGCATGCCGGCATGCTGGTGCCTTCTACAAGGCGACCCTGGAACTACATTTCGCTAGAGTGAAGATTTTGCGCTACTTGCGAGATCAAATTTACATACTAACCACGAGAAATGATCGTTCATGAGATTGTCAAAAGATTATCGAGCCAAACAAGGAAGAAGGACGCACGAAAAAAATAAGAAAATAAACAGAATTACTAAGTGTTCCGACGGCGCCCTGATAGATGGGGGCCACCGTGTCCTCTTGCAAGAGATTTTAAGAGGTTTTGAGACACGCAGTCGTAGGCAGTCGCAAGTGTGCAAAACAGCCTTAACCGTAGGCAGTGGCTTACAGAGTCTCGGCCGTCGCTGCAGTTGATTTGCGGGATGCGGCAAGGAATCGGGAAGCTTTTGTTTTACGTACGTCCGCAACGTTGGCTTTGCTTTGTCCATGTCGCCGGACCACGACTGCTTCGCATCACCCGAGAGTGTGCTCCGGACGTTTTCCAGTCGCCGGTCTGGACATCGGAGTGAATTCCCAGGATATGGCCAACGTCCACATGCGTACCCGGTGGGCAGTCAACGTGCCTGGCGACATGGGAGGCTCGGGAAACGCGGCACCTCTCATCGCCAAGGGTGGGCAAGTTGTACTTTCTGTTGCGCCCTTGTCGACTGGGGAAGCCCCGATGCAGGGAGAAACGAGGGGAACACATTCTGGGACGCTGCTGTGGAAAATGCGAGTGTGTAGAGCGCTCACCAAACTTTTACGGAATGCACAAACACGGAGCCGCCTTGCTGCTTCCTAGGCTAAGCGCCGACATGCGGATCCCCTGGTAATGGGTTCGAATACCGGTCGAGGTACCCGCAATCAGATGGAGGCTCGTGCGGAGAAGGCGCCGCCGCGTAACCGAGCTCTCAGTTGTGCATCAAACGATCCCCAAGTGGTTGAAATTGACGCACAGTCTTCTGCTGGGACATGCCAGATGCCCTTCGTTGGTCTGGCACGAAGATTCACAAGTTCGAGTTTGACACACAAACTGGGTCCTCTCTCGTGGGAACCGGTCCACAATGTAACGCTTGGCGAAACAACCCGAGCAAGGGTGGTCACTCGCTCGAGGTCGAAAGGGCGGCTGGATTGGGGACAATACAGCTATCTTGCCTGCCGAGCCATCTACACTTTTTGCCAACCCCTTGCACTCTGATGCACAGGTGGCTGCCGAAAACGCACTGTCCTTGGTCTGGCCGCCATTTCAACCTCGAGTAAGCGGCATCCCCTGCTCTGGCCGCATTATCGAGCACTACATCGTCAAGCAGTTCCTTGGCGGCAGCTAAAATAGTACTCCCACTAGATAAGACATGGTTTGTGTGTTCCATATAAATTTGGTGAGCATCGTGCACTGTGTAACGCCGTTACCGCAATGCAACGTTGGCGCTATTTCAAATTTTACTCGGACGTGGCACTGGAGTATGCCAGACTTCAGTGTTTTGGTGGAGGCCCTGAGTTAGCGCTTTCAACCATATTACGTACTGGTTTTAAAAAATTAATTTTAAGAAAGAAACAGGAAAAGAATGGTGATTGCCTCTTGGTGCTAACGGCGTTACGCTATGTGCAACTGGCACTCGAGGCTCTTATCTTTTGCAAAGATTTATCCAGCTCGGCTTTGTGCTAGTTTTAATTCGAAGAGTGTCGTGAGTTTATTTGTGTGTTCACTACTGCATGCAAGACCTAGAACAGGGGTTCTAAAACATTTTGACTTCTGCCTTGAATGGCAGCCGAGGAGCCTAGCTCTCAACAGTGATGCAGTAAAGCAGTGTAGAGGCCTACAGACCTCGTAAACAGTGACGTGCATATTAGGGAAGTCTCGCCTAATCTATAGTTATGTATCAGCAATTGGCTCAGATCTACTGAAATACTTAGGGACGGTTGAGGAAATTTTGGAGCTCGGAGAACCCCTGAGGGTACTTTGGGGAACCTGCTTTGAGAAACCATGACCTAGAGTATTCGCAACTTTCACAGCCTATAGGGGGCGCACTGGTGCCTATTAAAATGGCTGTCATATCTGGATGATCGTCGTAGAACAGCGGTACGAGGCTGGGTATGCGACGCGTAAGTAATTCTAGTTTTGGTATATATGAGCAGCATTAGAGCCTTACCTTATTTTTTCACTCCAGGAAGGTGTAGGCAAGGCCATTTATGATGAGGCCGATCATCCAGGAGCTAGGGAGAGCGATTCTCACACCGTGGTACCACCGTCGCTGAAAGTTGTGAATTACTGTACACGTAAAAGGAACCACTTAAAGGGACACCGACAGGGTATTTATGCTCGCCGAGGTTTTTAGTTGTACATGACATATAAGAGCCCAACTACCCAGAACAGAATTTGCGGCTCGAATTTCGGTTTCTTTCTGCCCGAAAACCGCTGATCGAGAACTGGCCGGTTTGAGTCGTGCTCACTCTCATTCCCGTGGTTACGGGCCGTTTTCTAAGGTTTCGACGCGACCACCAAATTTAATCAAAGTTGTGGGTCATTGAAGGCACACAGTCAATATTAAAAATAGAAAAAAACATGAAACCCATTTTTTGTGGCTTCCAAAAAGCTGCAAATACGTTGATTGAAAAAAAAAAAAAAGGTTGCACAGACAACCGGAAGCATTCTGTGCGTTCACTGCATAATTCTCAGCATGGCATCGTTTCGCGTTTTGTGGGACTAGCGGGTGGCAGCGGACGACAGGCGTGGGACCTCTACTTCAGAACTGTTGTTCACGGTACCGGCGAATTCTGTCTTCCTTCGAAAGAGAAATTTTGGACTGATCAAAAGAATTGATATTCATCCCGTGGGACACGCCTGACCAGCAAGCCTATTGCACGAAGACGTCGCCGAGCCGTCGTCCCTTCTCGTGGCTGAAGACATCGCTCGCTCAAACGTCAAGCACGAAGTGCATACATCGAGTTGAATACGCACGCATACGGTTTCTTTACTTGGTGCGAATGTGGCCAATGCGTGGTGCTGCCCGACTTCAAGTCGGGAGTGCATGTACTGGAGGGAAATTGGCAGCAAACTTTCGGACATACAGTTGACCGGATGCATTACTACGAACGAAAGAATTCCTTCAGTAGCTCAGTGGAAAGACGTCCGCTTCACACGCAGCGGGCACGGGTTCGATCCCTAGTGTAGGCGTACCATTTTTGTTGTTTTTTGTTTCAAACATTTTGCGATGTTTACATTTCTTTTTTTACAATTATCACTGAAAAAAAAAACAATTCTTGTGGACGATACGTTGCTGAACTAAATGGTATGGGATTCCATTTTTGACACCTCTGCCGCACAATGCCACTTTCAGATGTGATGCAGCTTTTCACGCAACATCTTGGGAGTATTCTTTTTGGAGCCGATCACGGGAATTCTCCACGGGCACTCACTACTAATTGCCAACACTTAAATGTACAAAACAACTCATCTTGAAGTACAGAACAGCGAGCGGAACAAACAACTGCAAAGGAATTGCACGGCAAACGGATCCCGAACGCATTTCGTCTAATGCACCCAAAGAAAAAAAAAAAAACGCACGGTTGGGTGTAGTTACGTGACTTCCGCCACTCACTCTCTCCTCTCCACATCTCCGTGCGGTGCGTGGGTTTTGGTTTCAGTTTCGAGCAGTTGCGTTTTTTGGCTTTATTAAAAAAATACATGACTCTATAGCAAAATATTAATTGGGTAGTATTCCGACACCATAATAAATCGCCTGGCAAAAAATGACAAAAATATTTGAGGTTGTCAGTGTCCCTTTAAATATACTAGTATTTCCACGAAGAACGCCAACCACGGCAGCCGCACATTTCTTCGCAAAAATGAAAGCTCTGCGACTTGCCCACGTTCTATGCATGTCTCTGTTCTGGACTTCGCCTGGGTTGCTGCATTGGTTCCTGTGCACGATTTTCTGGATGACCTCTTCTTTTGTTGTTAATGGCGTCCTTGCGCCCGTTTCCTCAGGAGTTGTGTGTGCTCTGGAGGCAGCTCTGGAGCACGGCCAGCTGGGCTCCCTGCGAGGCAAGAGCGTCTGCGTGCAAGGGGCGGGGAGCATCGGTGAGTTGCCACCGATGTCAGAATTAACGGCGGTCCGCGATTTAGTGCTGGCACCGGAAGTTAGTTGTTGGCACCGTCCCTTATCAACTCGAGCACATCTTAGGTCCGGACAAACAGATGTGGGCAACAGCAAAAGTGTTGCCATCTCTCGATTGCATAAAAATGTATTGTCTCGGTCTAGCCCAGCCTGTTTGTTTATTGTAACCTCTTTAATACCTAACACACTGCGTTCGGAAACAGCCTGTACACCCCGTGTACAGTCTAAAACACGCGCGGGTCACAACTGGTTCTCGAAACAAACTAATCCAAGTTTTACAACCTTAATTTGTGCGTCTGTGTGTGTGGTTACATCAGAAGATTGAATTGCGAGTTCTAGACCCAAGAGTCTTAACTAATTTTTTGTGCTTTCTTAAATTCAGTAAATTTGATAGTTTGTTCATCAAGAGGCGGGCAGATTCGAGCTTACCTGATGTGATATAACAAGTATTCGAATGTGCAGGTCGCGAGATCATGCTGAGTCTAGTGGACCAGGGCATCTCCCAGCTGCACGTGACGGACGTCCATCAGAAGCGGGTGGACGATGCCTACGACCTCCTCGCTGGGCGGGTATGCGCTTCGCCGGAGGGGTCTGTTTTTATTCCCCTTGCGACTGCTTTTGTGTCACGAGGTTTGATGAGCACTATTTGCATCTTGGAGCCTGGCAACCCTTTGGCTAACAAACGCATTAGGAGCTCAGATTGTGAGGCCAATTCCCAGTGTTTTCATTAATTTATTCCTGTGCTTTAGTTACTGCTCATTTCCTCGTGCGTGCTTTGTATGTTTTACCCTTGTCATTTTACCATGCCCTCGTATTCCCTACTTTGACTCTTTATTCTCCAGTCTGTTTATCCTTTATTCTAGCTGTGGCACCCCGCTAGAAAAATGGTTTGAAACTGTAGTGCGTTTAATATTTTCAAAAAGGCAAATGTCTCTTTGAAATATCTATCAAGCAGTGCATCTGTTGCGGTCTGAATTTCTGTCAATGTTTTATAACTTCCTATTATGACGCAAAAGAAAGTGGACAGGATACACAAGTGGAAGAAGTTTCATCCTAATCAACAAAAAAAAGTGACAATCTATACATGTAAAGAACATTCCTATACAACTGCATTTCATTTAAATTTATTTAAAAAGAAAGAAAACAGGCAAGCTCTCTTTGAACACGAGCAGATAACATTGTTTCTACCATTATCCTTCTTTTTTTTTTTTCCTGTGTAAGAAAGGCAAATGATTGACTCTTGCACAAGGCCTTCCATGTGTGAAGAATGCCATGCTATTCTGACTGGCACAAACATTCAGTCGTGGTTCCTGTCTCGTCTGTTCCTCGTTTGCTTAGGGCAAAAACGTTTGTTGTTCCAGTTGGGCAGTCGTCTCAAGGTGACGAGGGTCCCCGTGGGCGACGTGAGCATCCTCAAGGAGAAGTGTGACATCCTGGTGCCCTGTGCCATCCCCCACGTGAGTGAAAATTAAACCTACCCAAGACTCCATCAAGGCAGTTTCCAGGGAGTCTTGAAATTCGGAAGTGCTGCGCCGTGCGACCAAGCACCTTAAAATGGCTCGAGGTACACCTAAGCACTTCTTATGAGTTGTGAATGCGAAAGCATGCATGTCGTTTTTCCGCTCTCTTATTTCTTCTGCGGCGTACTTGCGTCGACGCCCGAGCGCGCGCTCTCCTCGCCGCTCTGACCTTGGGCGTGGAGCCGTTGCCTCGCTTGGTGGCGAGACGCTTTGTGTTACCGGCGTGCTGGCGGCGCGTACACGCAGTGCCATGGGGTGGCATTCGTTGAAACTGACGTGCAGCGGCCAATGGGAGCCTCGTTTCTTGAAACTATGACGGGCACCAGCCAATGGGACCGAAGCCGAAATTCATCAGATTTTGACTTCACTTTGCTCGTTTGGGATCGGGGAAACTAGGTGCCGTTTGGCAAGGCTTTTCGCGTGGCTTCAAAGCTGGGAGCCACCAGATCGCAATTTCACTTGGAGAACAGAGAGTTTAGGTGCCGTTTGGCGCGGCTTAAAGCTGATGACAACAGCTTGCCCCATGGTGTAGTTAATGCTTTCACAATAAAAACTCCATTCCAAACTTCCCTAAGAGATTTCAAAGAGCAGTGACGCACTGACGGAGGGGGGTTTGGAGGTTCAAACCCTCCCCGCCCCCCTTCTCCCCCAGAGCCCCCTTTTTTTTTTTAAAAGAGACATTTCTGTTTGACGGCTTGGAACTTTTTTGAAATTCAGTCTGCTCACTTCACTTGCTATCATCATCGGTGTGGAGTGAGTGTTGGACATTTATGAGAACATGCTATAGTTCATTATGGCTAGTCAGTACAGCACACATTCATAATACCTTCTTCTGTAGCACTGAAAGCAGGTGTAGAGGAAAATGGTCCTGGAACAACTAATCCCCAAATGCAAGGTAGAAAACAAAAAAAAAAAAAATCCCACGATTGTTGTGAAAATGAAGTACAGCAGGGTGATTCATTGAATAAAAATATGAGCTCCCTCAAGTAAAAAAAAACAACACAAAAACACACTTGATTGGTGTTTTTTTGCGACCAAACTTGCATATCGAAAAGGACGGAAAAATTAAAATGGCAAACAACTACGAAGAAAACCATGTGCCAAAATTGAAAAGGAAGGGAAACGTCGCGACGGGCTCAAACTTCTAAAAAAGAAGACCGGCAAAGTTCTAAATTGACCGCACCCACTGTGTACAATCGAAAAGGTATGCAAAGAAATGCTGCCTGCTTTTGCGGTGGTCTGCAAGAAATTATTTAGGTAAAGCACCCCTGAGGGGAACCTCGTCACCCATATTTCGGATGCACGCACTCGTTCGTACAGGCGGTGTACTTCTTCAAAGGTGCACATTGTGCAGGCGCGGATGTGTGCATGTTGATGGGGAGAAGCGACAATACGCCGCCGGGTCGCCAACAACAAAAATGAATTACGAGGAAAAAGAAAAAGACGGACGATGAAAACAAAATTTCTCTCTCTCTCTCTCTCTCTCGCTCACTGCTGAAAATGAATGCCACGCCGCTGGCACTGCCCTGGAAGAGCATTCAGTACACACATTCCGAACCGTACAAACACACAAACAATTATACTCACATCTTTCGGCATTTGTCTCTCCCCCACTGTGGTCTCTCCCCCAACCCCCAAACAAACTTCTAAAAACTTTGCTGCTGATAGAAAAAAAATAATAATAACGGTTGGCTTGGACCGGCTTGTAGATTTGAATGCAAGGCCCTAAGGAAGAGGGGCGCACTTTCACTCTGCTAGCTCCCTTAACTGAAATAAACAGTGTGTCACTGTGAAATACTTCTACACTGCATGTTCACGAACCAGTATGCACGTCGTGAAATGTGGGAAATTTTAGGACGCGTGTGGATATAATTAGGGACAACCTCGTGCAGTCGGGCTATCCTACAACAAAAGATGCCGCCTGTTAGTCCGACGTCACTTTGAAAGCAATAGACCACCCGGCAAACGCGGAAATGGCTCTTCCTTTATCAAACGCAAACTCGTAGACTGGCTCGCAGACATATGTGGACTGTCGCTCGCCTCAAACTTTGGCAACAAATAAAAAACGGTCTGGTACAGTGGAGCTGTTAAGGGCTAGGTTCCCCAGGATCGTGTCAGGTACCAAACAAATGTCGACACAAAACTCTGTACCGCTACCGCCATCTATGAGCGACGGCGGCAACCAGACAACCGGCTTGCCGGCCTCACTTATAGATGACGCCAACCTTTCTAGCCTTTCCACTCTGGTTTTCACCAGAGTGGAAAGGCTGAATTTCTCTAGGCGTCGTCCTAGATGTTGTACTCGAGGTCGTCCGAGAGTCGTCCTAGAAGTCGTTCTTGAGGTCGTCTTAGACGTCATCCTTGAGGTCGTCCTTGAGTTTGTCCGAGAGGTTGTCCTCAAGGTCGTCCTAGAAGTCATCCTTAAGGTCGTCCTAGAGGTCGTCCTAGAAGTCGTCCTAGAGGTCGTCCTTGAGGTCGTCCTAGACGTCGTTCCTGAGGTCATTTTAGGCATCGTCCTTGAGGTCGTTCTTTACGTCGTCCTTGAGGTCGTCCTAGATGTCGTCCCTGAAGTCATAAACGTCGTCCCTGAGGTCGTCCTAGAAGTTGCCCTTGAGGTCGTCCTAGACGTCGTCCCTGAGGTCGTCCTAGGATTCGTCCTTGATGTTGTCCTAAACGTCGTCCCTGAGGTCGTCCCCGAGGTCGTCCTAGAAGTCGTCCTTGAGGTCGTCCTAAACGTCGTCCTTGAGGTTGTCCTAGACGTCGTCCTAAACGTTGTCTTCTAGGCGTCGTCCTTGAGGTTGTCCAAGAAGTCGTCCTTGAGGTCGTCCTACCATAGTACAGCTTCGCCCTTCACCAGAGTGGAAAGGCTGAAAGTTTTTTTCAAAAGGCTTTCTGGCTAGGAAGGGGAGTAGCCCATTGAAGTTGCACAAAACGGGGGCAGCTATGATTGGGTAGAACAAAAGGGAATCCTCTTGGTGCGTGACAAGCAGCCTCTGGATTCGCTGAGATTTTAAAGGACCCTTGTCAACAAGCCCGAGTTACTGCACGTAGATATTGTTGAATTTCTTCTCTCCATCTCTGTCTTCTTTCTTATTGCTATCTCATTCTCTACCTCCCTCTCTGCATCTCTCTTTCTTTATTTTCGCTTTTTCTCTTGATCGTTTTTTCAGGCCCATCGGAGCACTATAATTTGTTGTGCACCAATACCGTTTACTCGCTGCAACTTTTTCCCGAGTGTGATTGCTGTTGTGTAAATCCGAGAGTCCAGGATGAGTTACCACCTAAAGCTGCCTGAAGCAACAGTCAGATACGACGCTTACCTGCTTCGCTAAAAAGAGTCGAGATTTGGATTCAACAGACTTTGCATCAGCACCGGGATGTGCAACTCCAAGATTCGTGAACCGGTTTAGCGGTTGCTATCGTCTTCAGCACAATCATCTGATCAATCTGTCTGTGCAAAGCCTTTTCCAATCCCTTAATGACCTCGGCAAATACGCCGGCAAGTCAGTAAGTGGGACTATTTCGGGATTGTTACCCTTCCGTTGCCCAAACTTGTATTAGATTACAATTTATAATTATTGAAGAGTGTTTTCAGTGTTTTCTCGCCCTTCCCTCTGGGTCATTAGGTTGATGATTTTATTAATTATCAAGTTATTGGCATTTCTTTTTTTTCCAAGACTACCTACGTAAATTACTTTTGCCTTTAGATAGCCGAGTTTTCTTCTCATACACGATGGCCATGGGAGGCGCGGCCATGCGGCAATACACCACTGGGAGGACACGTGGTTGACTCTGACAGCTTGCATTGGGTCGCAGGTGCCGTAGCTTTTGTCGTCTGCGAATTTATGTGGAATGGAGTATACGGTAAACATATTGGCTTTCAAGAAGACCTACATTTCGACAATTTCGCGATTTGATAATATTGACAAAAAAACTTGTCCCGCGAATAATTCACCCCATGATAACGACTACACCACGGATCATGAAAATTTGTGCCGGCAAGATAATTCCTAAACTGGTTGATTTCAGAGTTGCACATGCGACACCGCAATCTCAACAGAGTGTGTCGAAGTTTGTGTAATCACAAGCTATAGCTCGGAAATAAATAAATAAACAAAATTCTCCAGAATATTTGCATAGCTTTCCTAACCCTTCCCCCTGGGCCCAGTGAAGGTCAGTTATCAAATTTTCCAGAAACCCCCCCTGACGAAAATCCTGGGCGTGCCAATGTCCAAGGGAGTGTTCTTCTGAAGTACTTCTAATCTTAAGGTGGATGGAGCTTCAAGGGAGTTCCTAAACTCCATTGCAGGAGCTTTAAGACTTACGAAATTCCCACAACAAAATTTCGGGACTCCCTTGTAACTCCAGTGGGACCACCTACTTTAGGAGTACCTCAAGAGGGCACTCTGGGAACTCCTTTAAGGGAGTTCTGAAGGTAATTTTTTTTAATCAGATAGTTGCTCGGCGCAGTACTCCGAGGGAGTTTATAAAGAGTTTAAAGTGAGCACCTAAAAAGTTTTGTTCATTCGGACAAACCGAAGTGAGATCTTTGTTATCAACTCTCCCAAAGAAGTGACAAGGCACACAGCTTCTGCCCTCAGTCCACAAAGAGAAACCTCTTTAGGAATTAGTTTATAGTCCCCTTTAAGTACAAGTCTCAAATGTCATATGAAACTTGCATTGGCAAGTTATTAAATTTCATGAAGTGATCCTATCCTTTGTTCACCCCCAAGTGGACTCCGACGGAAGCTACAAACTCATTGGGCCAGTCATGTGTCTATCTTTTGCCATGTGATCACGCTCCCGCCCTTACCCATACGCAGAAAACGGGGTCAGGTGATAAAAGGGTTGATTGGTCTATCGAGCACATAGCCCCTACCACACTGTCAGCTTAGGGGTGAATGGGGATTAGCTGGCGACACTTCTTAAAAGCCTTGAAACTTACTCGTGCAAGCGTGGCGTCTCTGCTTGCAGGAGGTGCACGAAAGGTCGGCCCTAAGTTTTCAGACCCTGTCTTTTTCTGTCGCTGTCATGCGTGACTCTAAAGTCGCCTCTACCCTTGCAGATCCTAAGCCCACAGACCATTCCAAGCCTAGGAGCCCAGGTGGTCTGCGGACCAGTCAACGAACAGCGAGTCTCGGACGAGGACTGTCAGCTGTTGCAGGACCACGGGGTACTCTACGTGCCAGAATACCTCTTCAACCGCATGGTATGTCCCGTCCAACAAAGTTGCCATTCCCTCCAAAACAATCTTTTGTCATTTCAAGGGTTTGCATTACCTAGGTTGCCATATGTATGTCATGATCCTGTGATGGACAACAGGGTGATGAAAGGAAAATTATCTGTGGCGACTTATTGACCAAAATGGAATTCCTGCTGATGTCATTAAAAAACTGATCAACTTTGGGAAGTTGAAAGTTTTTAGGGACGAAGCTCCTTAGGGTCTAGCCTTGTCCGTCTGGCGTCCGTGCTCACATCGATTGCCATCCCATCTGTCTTCTTAAAAAAAAAAAAAAATGTTTGCGCAGTCGACAGGATTTGAACTTGTGTGGGGAGACCCCAATTGATTTCTAGTCTATCGCCTTAACCACTCGGCCACGACTGCGGGACGAGTAGGGGGCTCTGAGATGTGGTAGTAACTCAAGAACTGGGGATGTCATGGATGAAACGTTGCATTTACCCGCTCAACGTCTATACAGGAGAGGGCGCTGTGGTCAAATGCGTATATAATCGCGTTAAACTTTGTATGCATTGGCTCAACGTATATAGACGAGAGGGCACTGCGGTCAAATGCTCAAATGCGTATATAACCACGTTCCATACCACACATTCTCTTTCTGACATGGATGAAACCAGAGCAGACGCTGCTTCGCCCCAATCAACATCATTCACCACGTGGAGATGTTTCTAAGGCTGTAACTGTTTATAAAGATGTGAAACAGCTCGCATACAGTGTGGCCCGAGCCACGAGCTCGATTTTCTATAAATATACTACTGTTTCTTTCATCAACAGTACTAGGTAAAACGATAAGGAAGCTCTCCTCCAGCCTTTTCTATCAATCTACAAATCGTTTCTATATGAAATGTTGGACAGAGCTATTTCAAAAGTATCACAAAGATAGGAGTGTTTTAAAGAGGTTAAATCTATCCTTCAGATTGGGCACCAAATCTGCATTTATCTCAAAATCGCTTCCATCCGTTCCTCAGCTCTTCACTTGAGGGGCTTCTTCTCCGTTCCCAGTCATCGAAATTAAATTTGCAACTCGAGAAACGTTTAGTGACCCCCTTGTATGAACAGTGGCTTCACAAGTGTTATCTGCAATCGCAGGCTGTGGTGAACTCGGCGTACGAGTGGTACGGGAGGCTTCAAGAGGACCCCGAACTAGAGAAGCACTTCGGCAACTCCTGGGAACATTCGGTGAGCGCGTAATTCTTCTTGAACTCGTAGCTCCATTCGTAGAATCCGACAGTCTCCCATTCACCAATTGAGGAAGGGCGCGCCTTACAGCCTGTTCACACGCAAAACGTTTACTTGCATTTGACTACACTGTGAGGGCTTACATCAAGCTATGACCATGAGTCGCTGGGACACCTGTGCTTTGTGTTGAAATGTGGCAGCCAATTCAGGAGAAGCTCAGCAGGCAACACCCTAAGCACGGATGTTCCGTCGACCCACCGTCGTATCACAACGTAACATACTCGAACGCTGCTGTGCAAACAGGCTTTCGATCGCGTGCCATAAACATTCTCCGAGTGGACTTTTCGTTGTGGTCTCAGAGTGGCCTTCAATGGTGCTGATGCGCCGCCTCGTGCGATTTGTCGCCGCAGATTGGCGTAATGGTGCGCCGAGTGCTGTGCCAAGCGTCCGAGCAGGGCCAATCTCCAGTGCCGGTGGCAGACGCGCTTGCAGAGGGCCTCTCGCGGCAGCTGCACCCGCTCTGGCCCGGCCGTGCGCGCCAGGTGATCTCGGCCCTGGTCGCCAACGGCTGGCACCGCGGCCACGATTTCTGGAGGGACCGGCTCCACTTCGTCACCACTCATGGCTACGCCTGATCCGGTCGCCCGCTCGTCTAGGACGTCCCGACAAAAACGCACCTGCGACCTGCGTTCGGTGAGGCCACGGGGTCGTGGCCGAAAGAATCTCGAGAGACGACTTCGAGTAGGGACTTGAGCCAGTACCACCTGGAAGACAAGGCCTCCACCTCTGCCCCCAAACGTCATCACCAGTGGATCCACGCAATGCCGCCTACCTTGCGTCGGCATCGCTGCCAGCGCATCTCGCGGCGTCTCAAAATGAGTGCAATACTGGCACGCGGCGTCGCCGAGACTGACGCGTCTGCCGCTTTGCGGTGAATCTCATCAAGCTTTAGTAATGTGCAAATATTCTCTTCCAGGTGGTATTGCTTGATTAGAAACTGGCATCGACGTGCCAGCCGACGTTTCCGCTACGCTGGCGGAATGAGAAGGACAGAGCATCTCCTTTAGAAGCTCGTTGCATTCCGCAAAGCTTTGCTTGCGCGTGCACGGTTGAAGCTCACGTGCCGCTGAAGCGTTATCAGAGCTAGGAAGCTTTCACTGGGGGAGGAGCACCTGAAGGACCTCCTTGCCACTTTCATTGTGTCAGTGAGGATAGGCGGCTTGGCCTCTTCACAGCCGAGTGATCAGGGTTATCTCTTTGAGGTTACCAGGAGATTCCTTTTCGAGTTTTCTTCGGGCAGGGACCGCTGCTCACGAGAACGCCTTAAAGGGGCACTGACACCCCATAGGTCGTATTATTTTTTATTGTCTAAAACGATGCAAGTTGTAGTCATAGACACGCAAAAAAATACCGCAACGCAAAAAAACATTTTTCACACACGTGGGCGCCTTCTTTTTTGGGGGCGTTTTTCTCTCTCGCCCCTCACCTCCTCGCTTCTTTTCATTTGTGATGTCAAATATCATGAAATTTAGAAGCTTTGTAGGCGACATTTCTGTAACATTTAATACCGGCATTCGTAAAACATGTTTATTAATGCAATTTCAAATGCACATGGCCCTTCTTTTTGAAATATCAAAAATCTGAGTCTGGTGTGATGTTGCCTCCTGGATTTTTATCCTCCCTCGGAAAACATGGCGGCGCTCGATGCATGTAGCAGAGGATGATCAGTGGGTCGGGGAATTGGACGAAGTGGTCTTGTTTAGGCGCCCGACGACCTCTCAGACTTCGAAAAGGAAATCGTCCAACGGTCAGAACAGCTGGGTTTGATGTCTGTGTATTGTGGTTTCGGTTGTGACACCGCCGGGGCAGCCTTTCACGCAGAACTGGCGCTACGTGGCCCTTCACGTCGCTCACAAAGTCCCCTGCACATTCTCTTTGACCTCACACCGTTTCAAAGAATTTGAGATTGCTGAAAGGGCCCTAAAAGAACTTCAAACTCGAAAGTCAAGCGTCGTCTGCTCGCAGCGATAGGCGGCATGGCACGCACGGAGGAAACCGGTTGTTCAATCTTTTCGGATAATAAAAAAAAATATGATTTTGACGTGTCAGGTAACTGCAAAGAAAAAAAGTGTTTTTTAAACAGCCTATATGGGACAAGCATATCACAAAACAAATCTTCCATGAAAAAACAAATTTTTTCTTGCAATATTTACGCCACAGAACGTAATTTAGTCGAAGTCACAACTTCTTCACATTTAAAACTCCCGCTCTTTCGACGCGCGCGGAGTGGCTGTTATACGTCACTCCATGACGTATAGCAGCTACTACGTGACGTATAATACCAACTTTGTGGTGCGCGATTTAAAACGGACGAAATAGCCGCAAACTAAAATCGGTACCGCGCAATAAATATTGCTGTAAAAAATTTTGTTTTTGGCGGAAAAATTGTTTTGTGGCATGCTTGTCCCAATTAGGCTGTTTAAAAATACACTTTTGTTTCTTTGCAGTTACCCTTTAAGATCCTGCAGCTCCCCCCCCCCGCCCCACTTGGCTTCTCGGTATCAAATCTCCCGCTTTGATCGTCCGGCCGTGAATGCTTGCACCATACTTATTCTCTAGTTATTGTATATTGTATATAGGGTTCCGGGTTTTCGGATGAAACCGAGTCAATTCGGTAAATGCTAGGCTCTGCACTTATTGTTTTTTTGGATCTGCTCTAAGAATTAGTGTGAAGTGCCAGGTCAATGGCCCTGACGGAAGTCCATTCCATTTTACCCTCTAACCTCAGACGAGCTCTTACAGGGAGGGGAGCCCGGTGCTTTTATAACTGCGGAAGCTATGATCTGGAAAATCACTTCCAAACACTGATCATAATTTAAATCTCCTTTCGTGTCTCTTTATGTACTTCTGCATAGATTTTATACTCATTTTATTAATATTTCTAGGGAATTAGGCTCAGTGTAACGAAACTGAACTCCACAAAGTACGAAATTTGAGCAAATCGAGAAGTTAATAGGTGTTAAATTTGATAAATGCTGTATTTGTGATGAAAGTCTAAAAGCCGAGCATGGTAGCACACTTCAACTCTGAGCTTGCGGAGCGAACATTCGCATCGTTGAACTGGGTATCCTCGATCTGACCCCCGTCACTGCCAACTTAGATCTGGATGAGCATCATACCGGCATGCAATAACTACTGTGCGAGGCACATTTTAGACCCTGGGCTAGGCATTGTACTGCAGTGGCTAAATACAATGTCCGTAGCGGGACATCGAATGCTCCTCGACACACACAAACTTCCCACCGTCTAAACATGCATGCAACAAAGTTTACTTTTTGCTGAAAAAATAAAGTCTAAGGAACGCCCTCCAAACTATAAAAATAATTTAGAAAAACCCGGAACCCATTGCACTAAAACTGGAGCGTCGGAACTTGGTCCTTGGGAGCCTATGGACACCACAAGGACTAGCCGTAGAACACATCCTGCCTCTTGGCTTTCCTGCAGCACATCAGTCGCACAAACTTAGTAAGCATTGTCATTACCGCTTCAAAGAGAGATACGATTATTTGGCTTTTAGTCATGCAACAGCGAGTGGCGCGGGTGTGCTTAGCATGCTCAAGCTGTCAAGAGCTTTGTGCACAGAGGTAGGCAACTTTAAAAGGACTCGAGGCAGCAAGAGCTTCTAGGGACAGTCTGGGGAACATTCAGATTCTTAGGAACTTGGCACTAGAATCTGCACTTTAGGATGTACTAGATATTATCCCAGCAAGCTCGCTTTTTGTTAGTAGTTCTTTCACGCTCGGTATTCCCAAAAGTTCTTTGTCCAGCTTTGGCGACACAAAGTCATGCGGACTGAAAAACACTACCGTTCGAACACCTACCAGGTGAATCAGTTCTGCTGTTCATCTTTCTTTGAGAAACATTTTGTTTAATTCAGGGTGCCTGATCTCTTTTACTTACGGTCCTGCGGAGAGAGATCCGTTGGGTGGGGGTGATGTCTATATGTATAAGTTTTTGTCCCAAATTTCCCAAGAGTCTTTCGGGAAGCATTTATTAAGTAAAATCAGGTTTTAGTAGAAAGTGTCCAGGCTTGGCTGGGGAGTTTTTCTCCTAAAAATGTATGGAAGGTTATGTTGCATTCAGAAATGCTGTACACCCTATATTTATTCAGACTTGTCACAGTTGTGCTTTCGGATGCTTTTTTGTACCGTGCATCCCCTGGCTTGTCGACAGGCTTGTCTTTTTTGGCGGCTTTGATGAGGGCATGCAATCTCTTAAAAGTGAACATTATATTATATGACCCTCTACTATTAACACACAAGTGTTTATAGGAGAAACCAACTAACTCATGGAGTCTTTCAGTCTGCATTTTAATTTTGTAATCTATGTAGTTGTTTCTTCCTTAATTTCATTATTATAGAAACAAACATGGAAACTGGGATAGCAAATAAATCGGTTCATAGCATTAAACATGTGGTCCTTGGGTGTTTTGACGGAAAATTTAGTCTCTCCAAACTTCTACACTATGAATGAAGTTCGGAGAATTGACAAAACATAACAATGATTACAGCACTTATAATTCCCTAAGACTGCAAATATAAAGTTGATTACAGCATTATCTTATGAAACCTAAATAATGTTATAGATAAAAATTACCAAATTTTCTCATACTGTACATTATTCAAACTCCAAAAAGCCACAGATTTTGTTAGAATTATCACAAATTCATCTAAATATAATGATAGATAAAATTATGATTTGTTATATGGATGGCTACAGATACAAAGCAGATATTTGATGATTTGCTCTACACAGGCCTACTAATCATAAGCGGGTATGCCACACATGAAACATTGGTGAAATGTATGAGATAAGTTTATTAATTCCTCGAAAATGTCGTCTACCATGGACTGTTAGACAGCACATGACATCTCAAAAGAAAATAAAGTTTCTTTATCCAGCAAAAAAGTTGTCTATTGTGAACTGTTAGCCCCATTCAGCGTGTTTCTTACGGAGCGCCGGTGCACTGGGGAGAAGCAACACCTCCGTGGGTGGTGTTTTTTCACAGTGCACCGGTGCACGGAAAGAAGCGCACTCAACGGGGCCACTAGAGCAAAAGGTATGGCGAGGAGATCGAACCGATAAAACTATAGGGGGCACAATTTCATTATCATCATCATCACCACAAACAATCGCTTTGTGCAAACAACTCCGACGCCAGCACTTGCCTAGCGTATGCTGACGTTACTAGAACCAACCCAGTTGTGGAACTTCGCTCCGCAGTTCCACAACTGAGTTTGCGTGGCGCCTGTCAGAGGGCACGCGCTCAGCATTAATACCGGCTATCATCATCATTGACGGCACGCTTCTGGCTTACAGATGTTTGCGGCGCTCTTTCTGACAGCAGCAGACGACTTTCAAAATTTTTTCTGCTGCTGCTGCGCAATCCAACGTACGCCCATTGATGCGCGCCACGCTACGAAACTCGAAGTTCGCATGAAACAATGCTGCGGTGTCTAGCGTTGGCTATGAGGCTTTAGCCACTTTAGCATGCCAGAGCAATGGCGAGCCGGAAATCGCGGCGGGTGCCTGTTATCACCATCATTTGTATAAACCCCTTAGTACCTCCCTTCCCCTCCCTCGCACTGAGCTGTTGGCACGCTCGCTCGATAGATCAATTTGTTTTCAGGCAAGACGCGTGAATAAACCTTTTCCTTAACGCTAACTGATGTTTCGGCTTTTTAATCGAAGTATCTTTATTCGCTGGGCTAAGCATTATAAAAGGGGCAGCAGTCCAAATGTCTCCTCATCTCGACAGCACAGAAATTTACAAGGAATGTAAAGTCATTAACGGAGCTTTCTTTCGATGTTCAAAGATGAGTTGCCCTGAAGAAGTCTTGTAGCAAGGTATCACCTTTCTACAAGTTTTGCTTGCACACATCGTTTCAGTGAAGCACTCAAAATTTCTCACCAAGACTTACTCTTTGCTCGTTGAAGAAAAAAATAAAATGGCTGTAATCCCTTGTGAATATTAAAACAGATGGCACCGCCAAAACGTGTTCGATTCAGACAGCACAAGCTATGACCAGAGTTACTTGGAAATTATTCATTAAATAGTTTTAATGTGGTTTTCATCGCCGGTTTTTTCATTGGACCACTTTCATCACAGTTCATCCAACATATCAATGTTAATGCCGTGACTAGTTTGTGTGCTCATTGGGAGCGACTGGTATACCCTTTGCACATCTTTCACAAATCAATGTTGCTGATGGATGCATTTGTTCCATTCCTTTTTGTTGCCAATTTATACCAGAATAAGTATGCTTAAAAGTGGTGCGCCTGAATTACAGCCCATTTGAGACAGAACTCGAAAGAACCGGCTTGAGCCGATGTATGCCCAGACGTGCGCTCCTCACCGTTGCGCCGTATGAGGCAGGCCGCAGATACATCTCGATTACAGATCGATTTGTACTTCCATTGGTGGCTTTAGCCAGTTCTCCAAGACACCGCAACATAGCTTGATCCATGACAGAGGGTAGAGCTTAGAGCCATTCTCACCAGTTTGGTTAAAACCAGAAAACAACTAGCTTGCAGAAAACCAAAACTGTTTCAGTGTTTTTATTTGAATCAATAAGAGCACTGAATTCTGGAACATACACACAAACAGCTGGTTACAGATCGACAAAAACCAGGTTGCACCACCAAACGTTTGCCACAGGGGTTCCCCAAAATCTTTTCAATCTTGCAGAACACCTACCTCTCCTGACTGGCAGCCAAAGAATCCCTCTAGGTCTCGACACTGATGCAATACAGCAGTGCAGAAGCCTACAGACCTTGTAAACAGTAATGCAGTTGCTGAACTCTTAATTATTGCCTCGAAAAACATACTATTTGATTGAATTTAGTATCAAAAACTGCGTGTTCGTGGTCTGTTCTGGTAGTTAGTTTTGTTGAGTGCGCTTCTCACCACGCACTGGTGTACTGCAGAGAAGCAAAAATCGCGGAGTAGGCATTGCAATTTTGTATGTCTTGCTTCGCCGCAGCGCACCTGCGTGCTAATGGAAAAGCACTTCTCCAAAGTGAGACGCGACACAATTTCTGAATATGTACAACTTCGGCTTGAATGATAGAATGCGATATCCTGGCGGTACCTCTTTTCAATTCAAAATTTAACAAGGATACTTTGGTATTGCAAGAATATTTATATTTACGTTTTTGTAACTTTTTTTCCTATACCAACTCTTTTGTATAGTTATCACTTTTATATAGGTATTGTGGATGAAAGCTTGGGAGGAACATTAACGAGTTCGGCAAGATTGTTCTTAAAAAGGCATATTTCTAGTTCACATGCCCATTTTTGTTATGAAGTTCTACATATAAAATGTAATCGACATTCATAATCAAATGACAAGTGCTTTGTTTTTTATGTGAACAATAAATTGCATTTTATCGCAACCTCGAGAACTTGAAGGAATCGTTAATTTAGGTGCTCAAAATTATTGTATTCTAATATTATTTCAGTGGGATTCATCACCTAAAATAACAATTCACAACAGTTTGCGCTGTCCCTCATTGGTCCTCTTCTTGTTACCGTGTCTGGTGCTTCTCCTCACAACTAAACACTAGTTTTGTGCTTGAGGGAACCGCTCTTGCTGTGCGATTGATGCTGACAAAGGGTTACACGTAAGCAAGAAAACAAAGTAGACATTGCCTTTTAGTGGGACAGGCTGACACATTAATCTTAACATAATATTTGCAGTGGTACGAACAAAAATTAAATGTGCGCTCATGCTCCAAAAATTTTTTTTTACTGCTCCGAAATTGAGTTTTGGCTGCTTTAAGAGCTGCTTTAAAGTGACTGCAGACCGATCACATCACTGGATGCTAGGGAGCCTCCGGGGACCTTGGGGAACCCCTGAAGGCACACTAGGGAACCTCTGGAGATATTGGGGAACCCCTAAAAGTGCTCTGGAGAACCCCCAAGGATATACATTCTAGGGAACCACGGGTTCCTGGGGATCCAGTTTGAGAACCCACGCCATCACAGACGCGAGAGCACAGGCCTGCCAGAGCGGATTTCCAGGTTCAATCCGGTCGGGACCACGCCGACGACGACTCGAGCTACGAGGGTGGCTCGTTCGTCCAGACAACACTGGGGTCTACGAGGCAGCGGGAGCGCTCCGATTTCCTATGCGCCGTGAGTGCCGAGCGGGTGGTGAACTTCCTGGCGCACAGCTCGCACGCGTACGGCCGCTCCCCGGTGTGAGTTCGGAGGTGGTACTCCAGGTGGTGCTTGGCCGTGAACGTTGTGGGACACGTGGGACACTGAAACGGCCTCTCGCCCGTGTGCAGTCGCCGGTGCCTCTGCAGGATCGAGAGCTGCGTGAAGGCCTTGGGGCACTGCTCGCACCGGTAGGGCCGTTCGCCGGTGTGGGTGCGGAGGTGGACGGTGAGGGTGCGCTTGTCCGTGAAGGTGGCCCGGCAGCGGTCGCAAGGGAATGGGCGTTCGCTCGTGTGGGACCGGAGGTGGGAGGTCAGGTCGGCACTCTCCAGGAACCACTTGGGGCAGTGGCGGCAGCAATGCAGGCGCCGGAACTTTCCGCCAGATTCTGGGGCGAGAATCGTTGTGCAACGGGGCTTCAGAGGAAGTGAGACTTCGGAAAGCTTGACCTAGTTAGTTTTCGTTAAGAGTGTCAAAACCATGTTACATCGTGCCTTTAATACGATTTGTTTCCACTCCAGTTTCAGAGAGTGAGCAACACCGTAGATTGTAGTACTCGGCATAGCTGCTAGCTTCTGGTAGTGGTTATCAATATACAGTATATAAATATTGCACTAATCAAAGACAGCAAGAGGTACCAAAGCAAAGGCTACAAGTGCAGGCTCCATGCTCGAGGACTGATCCGAGCTGCGTGGACTCTCCTGCTGCAGGAACAACTGCCAAAGCTGCGAGTTTGGACTTCTAGCCTTTACTGCAATGCACATTGTTTATCTCGGCAAAGTAAGAGGAAATGCGTCGTCATTCCTCTGAAAAACTGAACTTATGCTGTGTAATTGCAAGAGGAAGAACCATCTAGTATGTATTTCCTGATCTGCAGTCGTCTATGGTGGTCATGCGAGCCAAGTTGCGACGTCACCAGGGGAGGGGGGGATGCTGTTCTAAGCAAGTTGTGCAGTTTCCTGCCTACAGCGGTATGTATGAGATACATAAGCTTCTCAGTTAAAATTTGTAGTGAAAACAAATACAACCTTTCAGCTTCCAAGGCAGAACAAACGATGAGAGCAACATTAGAACAGAAGTGTCCGCACTGGGACATACGGTAGCAGCCCTCTTTTATCGCATCTTTCGTGTCGCGGTAAAAGTTTGCCAGCAGTACGATCACAAGATCACATCTTTCGTTCCCGGCGCCATGATGGGTGGATGTGTCTAGTGTGTTGCATGCGGGTGGATCCTTTTGTGCTAAACAAGCACTCTGTTGACCCCAGCCTGAAAAAAAGAAGAAACAGTTTTAAATACCTCGCAAATGGTTAACTTTTTTAATTTGTTTTACGTAAGAGTTATATTTTTAAAAGAGAAATGAAGGAAGCCAGGAGGCAAGTTAAAGTGTCTACTAAAATCATTCTTTCCCAGTGCCGCTGCTTCATGTCTGAACCCTTCCAAGTAATCTGACCAACGCTTCATTTGTGCTATATTTGTAACTCAAACATCCACACAGCAATACCAGCAACAATGCACCGTCTTGACAGAATAAGTCTCAAAATAAAAGAAATAGACTTCTTTCTAGGCTGAATGTACTGCCAAAGAAGGAAATCAAACTTGAATTTATCTACTCAGCAACAGTAACACATATACTCCAATTACTCCCAAGCAGAGAGTGCGGAAGAAGCTACTTGCTCACTCGACCAGTCGCAAGTCCCTCTTTTGCCACATCATCACGCTCTTGCCCATACCCAGGTGCAGAGAGCAAGGTCAGGCGATAAAAGGGAGGCGGTCGATCGGTTCGACCAGCGCACTGCTGCCACTGCACTCTCAGCTTAGAGGTGAATGGAGTGTACTCCGTTTACAATCTTGTGGCCACTGCTATATCTCAACAGCAGGTACATGTAATCTGTATATATGTGATAGAAATGACCTTTTTGTTGTGCGTATCTCTTTGAATAGAATAGAAAGTCACTCAACTTGCAAATAATAAATGTTAAAAAGAGAGAACTCTTATCTTTGCTCTCAATTCTTGGAACTAGTGGTCCCCGTGTTTCATGCTGGGCAGATCCTTCAGTTAACTTAAGACTGACTAAACCTAAAAAATTAAAGGCGTTTACAACTCCCTGTAACGCCGACCAGAGCGCAGCTCTTGAGGAGGAGGAGGGAGGGCACTGAGGGAGGCATACCCCCTCTCCCTCCTCCTCATCCTGTCTGCTACCCTCCTCCGAGCGGCGTCGCTGTCGCCTCACGAGGGTCAGCGTGACCTCACGGAGTCACGTTACGTCACGCGGGGTCACGTGACCTCATGGGGGTCACGTGATTACACGGGGATCACACGACCCATGGCATCACGTGACCCTGTGAGGTCACGTGACGATGACGTCATTGTCATCATCATCACCAGTGACGTCACTGATGACATCATCATCATTGTCACTGATGATGTCGTCGTCCCTGATGACGGCATCGGCGCAAGCATCGTCACTGATGACATCATCAGTGACGTCATGCCGTCCCATAATGCACCGCGCAAATATGCCGACGGCGATGGCGACGCCGCTCAAGCCGAAAACAAGCGCCTAAGAGCTGCGCTCTACAAAAAAAAAGAGCTGGCTGAAGAAAGTTTAGCATTACACAATCTAAAATGCATAGACTATTTCCCAAGAGTCGGTGACAAAAATGGCCTTTCTCATTGTGATACTAACCAGAAGTAGAAATTCTCGAACAGACTCCTGGTAAGAAACCACCAGTTGTGTCGTGCACATGTTGCACCTGTTTGACAGGTGCAGACCTGTTTGACAGGTGCAGCTCGTTAAATGAGATACCCACAGGACAGTTTGCCTTTAACAAGCACCACAGGTGGTTAAACCATGTACAGTCGCCGCGGGGTTAATAGCTCCATGCGAGCGCGCGTTCTTTCCGAGGGGCGCTTGACTAGTGGCTTGCGATAGAAGTAGAGATGACGTCAGGGCAAGTCCATGCGGGAGTGGACGGCGGAAGCCGTCTCAATTCAAGGGAACGTTGTTATCATCCGCACACCTGGGCGTATTTCGAATGAAAAGGGGTGATGATCCTGCAGAAGTCAAGATCGCTGAGCACGAATGAGCTGGCTGTTTGAAAAGAGAGAAGGAAACACATCATATTTTTTTAACTTCTGTAGAATCATCTCTCATTTTCATTCGAACTACGCTCCCCCACAGGCAGATGATAACAACGGTTCCCTTTCCCCCGCCTACTCTTCATGGACTCGCCCTAACATCATCTCTAGTTTTATCGCAAGTCATCAGTCGAGCGCCTCGGAAAATAAACGCGCTCGCGTCGAGCTATTAACTCCCGCGGTGACTGTACAGTTATTACACAGCTGTGCTTATATGAGAAGAGGAACGAAAGTGTGGTGACGGCGCGGGAGGGAGAGGGAGGAACAGGTAGCAAAGGACGGAGAGAGGGATGGAGAGCGGAAGGACATGCCTTAGCCGTTCTGTGAAGTATGTCGCCTGGAACTACGTTCCCCCCTCCATTTCTCTTCCTTCAGGACCGTTTACAGGTGCTGTTGTCCTATGAAATGGGCTGTGCTTTGAGCCTTTTCTCATCTACCAGTTGGGGGGGGAATTTGGTGGCCGAGTGTGTCAATCAACGCACCGAGGCTGAGCATGTGGAGCAGAACCTCACGTGCTAAAGACCACAAGCTAGCGATTGTACTGCACTGGCGAAATCGCTCATCTATAGCTGAGACACCAGACACCCATAGGGGCTGACAAACTTCCCAATGTCTAATCATACAGGCAACATAATTACTTATGGACTATTATGCAGGTCGTCCCTGCAGTGCCCTCCCCCAAGTCAGAGCAGAACAGTATTTCCAAGTGAATAAATTTAAGCATATATCTTCAGCGACCTCCATGACTCGTCATAAACAGAGGTAAATGGGCTTAGACTAAAATTTTGTGAGAACAGCATGTGTCATAAACAGCTTATAATTTGGAGGTCACTTCATTTTAACAAATTCTGCAATAAAAAAAAGGACAAATATATACGCAAATTGGCAATGAATTGGGTACACGGATGGTTTCTACAACTGCCGAGATTTATTAGGCTTAAAGGGCAACTCCGCTTCATTTTTGTTTTTGAAAGAACAATGCAGTCCTGTTCAGTATTACCTAGGAAGACCACACGTCAAATATTATGGCATAGTTCTGTCCAAACGTTTCTAAACGGTCCGGGCAAACTTTGCAACTTGCCAAGTTGCCGAAATCGGCCGACTTGAGCGGGCAAATTGAGGGCGCAACCAACAGCCAGGGTCAAGGCTACGACACGGGCATAGCCAACATTGAGCTAAACGTCATCACCATTGCCCCCTTTTTGCTTGTTTTTACTACTCCAGGCAAGCGTAACGGGTGTACGTCAGCAACGTTTCTCTTGGCGCGCCTGTGCAGCGTACTGCTTGGGATTCAACCGGCCACCCCCGCCATGGTCTCGCCATTACCGCCATCTCCAGCGTCGCAACCGCTCGTAATCGTCTCACCATTTGTGATTATTGTCTCTCGGA
The DNA here is from genome assembly GCA_037355805.1 of Ixodes ricinus. Taxonomy (NCBI): domain Eukaryota; kingdom Metazoa; phylum Arthropoda; class Arachnida; order Ixodida; family Ixodidae; genus Ixodes; species Ixodes ricinus. Next base: position 21,031 of record JAZHYW010055367.1, on the reverse strand, counting down.
GTTTCCGACCACACTACGTGTATGTGTGCAGACTTATGCCGCAGTTGTGCAGACGTCGTTGAATGTCAGAGACACCAAAACGTGGTGAAGAGTACGGTGCATATGACACTGCACCTGGCACACGCCCACCCCAATCCCGCCCGTAGTTGCGTGGAGGGTCACGCGACATCTCACCACGTGATAGCCATGTTCTCGGCATGGCCTGAGTTAGTGTCGCCGGACGGAGCCGGAGTTTCGGTTTAGATTTCTGCTTGTGTTTAATATTAGAATTAAAAAATATATATCCCATTTGTCGAGAAGCAAATGATGTAGTGCACTTTCACTAGGGCTTTTTAATGTGAAATCACTCATTATCCCGAAATCTTTGGAGTTGAACGAAGTTCTCCTTTAAGCGTGTACCATCTAGCAGCTGCAGCTGCTGCTCCAGTTGTCCAAGGCTGCCGTGTTTTGAGCGCGCAATCTGTGGATGTATTGGACACGACTGCTGCGTCGGTGACACAGACTAGGGGCCAATCTTACGCTTCATGCTGGAAGCAATGTTCAAGGTGATTATATGATGTCCACGCATGTGCTTTATGGGGTTTTGTAAAGGGTCTATTCCGGCAAAATATTGAAAAAATGTGTGCTACGCCAATTTTGCAAAATATTCAGCCTGCAAAGACTACACCATTGTTTATGGTAGCCTGAGCCCTAGTTTTCATTAGAGAGATGATTAGTGTTGCAATCAAAGGGGCTACATGCAAACAGACAAATCACAGACAGCTTTTTGGCAGTTTCAAAGGGATTTATTTCTACACTTCAAGTCGGAGGTTCGAGCCTAGGTACATTGGAGCACTTTTTTTTTCTTACTTGTTGATGTATTTTTTTCTTCTCTTCAATGTCTGCAGCATGTCTTCACGGAAATCATCTAAAAGGTAGGTGGAGAGTTTTTGTCCATAGTAAGTCTCGATTGAAGTTTTTGCAACAATCTGTGAAGAAGAAGCTTTTGCTGCAGCATCCTCCTGCGAGGAATTCTTTTTATTTTGTTAAGGCAACAGAAGTCAATTTTCTCATAAACATGTACTACTGTGAACAAGTTTAGCGTAACCCTCATTAAAAGCAAAATATACCGTAAAATAGCTACGCAAGTGCCCACTCAAAATTTAGAGATAATCGCGAAAAAATGGGGGATGGGCGCTTGTCCAGTCATCAATTTTACATATCAATGTGCTGTGCATATTTTCTCAAATCATACAAGCTTGGGAATGGGTGCTTAGTGTGGAATGGGTGGATGCGCAGTATTCTACGGTACGTGTTGAATGTATTTCTCATCGACTATCATTAAATGTGGAAGCGCAAGCTACTTGAAGTTGTCGGAGACACCCAAGCATGACTCTTCTCGTCGACATTCCACACAGGCCAAGCCAACATTCTCACTTACCCTAAACACGTGGATCATACATGTAAAGCACCATGCTAAAAAGTTGCCAAGACTGCTGTAAATTGGTTCACTAAAATGAGGAATGATTTGGTATAATACAGAAAGAACTTTTCTTCACACAGATAAAGAAACATACATTTCTCAGTTAACAGCTAGCATTCTTCATAAACGTGCACTTATGATATCATATGTAGTTTTATACAGTCAATGCATCGAGGTGAACGCCCTGGGTCTCCAGATTTCATGAGCTTATTATCTGGATGCTTTGAGACTACAAACATCTCCAAGAGCTACAGGAAGCAAAAGATAAAAACAATAGTCATAGTAAAAAAGTTTGCCAGGGGTGGTTAATAGGCGGGATGAGTGAGTAGGGGTGGTGAGAAAAGGTTACTTGTAGCAGTTTGAACTTTGCTGAACCTGAAGGTTTGTGAAACTATCAAATCAGCAGGGTTGATGGAGAATTCCGAAATTCTCGAGACCATAAGGTTGACAGGCTAACCAAGCGATGTACTGTGAACCATGCTAAGCGCATCGGAGAGAAGTGTGAGAAAGCAATATTTGATTGCCAACATTAAGTTTGAGAACTTCCCCGAGTTGCAGCACGTGGGATTGGAGAAGCGACTTATTTTGTCTGAGTTAAAGAAAGCTCGTGCACCTGATTCCTTGCTTTTGAGTTTATTATTTTGCGCGATTTGGGGCAGGGAAGAATTAAACGTTGCTTTCCAACTTTGTGTCCGGGGAAGAATGGTGAATTGCTGAACGCAACGAAGCAGTTGGAGGTTCAATAAGAAGGTCGAATGCAGCAGGGCCTCAGGGCTGTTGCAACTTCAGACCGAAGCACCACGAACTGGTGTTTGAGCTGTGTGAAATCGATGAAGCAGAAGGTATGATCCGCACATCCCAACGGCACATCCACATCGGGTAGGCTTCACTGCGCAATAAGTGTGTATTGCACAGAAGCCCAACTCGCTTAGTAGCATATGAGCGTACAGGAAGGTTGCGCTGACATCACTCCGGTGACTACTATTATGGCGGGATTTCTGATGCAAGCGTTCGCTTTGCCATACCAATTTCATGCCATAGAAGTGATATTCCACAGAAAGCAATAAGGAGTACCCAGCACCGCGCGACGCTTTGCATGCAAGCTGCACTTATCGCATTAAAACCGAATTCGTGAGATGTGGCTTTAACTGCAGAAGCTAAGGGACAAACAATTAATAAACGTACACGAATACGCACCCGTAGTTGTGCGTCCTGTCTTCAGCTGACTATCTGTGCTGAGCTCGTCGTCCAAGGGTCGTGGTTGTCTCTAAATTCTCTCAAAACTTTTCGTGGTGTATGTTCACACTAGGGACGAGGTACTTACCATACCGCTTTCACAAGTTCACAATCACAAATATCACAACTGGGACCACCGTGACTAGGGACACACGAAAATGGATGGTAGGTGGATTTTGTTGGCTATTCTGTACTCAGTTAACGGTTGATAACGTTACATGTTAATGCTCCGTTCCAGCTAGTTTTTAAAAAAATTGAACAAACACCTAAAATAAAAAATATATAATTCGATAAAAATATATTGATACAAACTGGTGATACGCAATACTAGCTCATATACCTAATACGAGATGACAAATGCACGTCCGAAAACGAAACCAAATAAAGACGAACCAGCTGAGCCTGCAGCTCTAGCGAACCCCGAAGTTCGAAATGCAAATTGCCCACCGCCTGTTACTGCTTAGACGCATAATTTGCTCCATTAATGGCAGATACACCTAATTATATTTTTTTCAAATCAATCATGAGAGTGAGACGCCACCTTCGAGCCGACCCGTGCGTTCCCACCGTTTCCACCCGTCACGAAGCTCTGTTCGAACTTCTCTTTTTCATCATCGGGATTCGAAACATATTCGCCCGTCCGCCATCAAAACAAGGTCACGTGACTTTTCCCACCCCAGCAGCCATTTTGAGCCATCCTTTATGACGCCACGCGAAGCTGTAGCTGAGCGTTCAAAGCACTGCGATGTAAAAGCGACTACCCCAACCGCTCATGGTCTGCGTTGCAGCCAGCTGTAACAAAGTCCTTAGTTCATCTCAAACCTTTGTCGTGTGCGGCGGCCGCAATGGAGCCCTTAGTCACGGACGGATTCTGTCTACGCTGCGCCTCTTCTAGCCACCTCAGACAAGCAGCTTCGCCCTAGAGCGAGCACGGAACTGTAAATATCCCTTAGCGGAATGGATTCTAAGAAGAGTCCGAGTCGGTAAGTTTGATCCAGCTCCTTTATTCTTCTAACCCAACTATCCACGACCTCATTCGGCCAATAGTTTCAAGGACAGGTGACCGCAAGCTTGAGCTTAGCGTCGGTTGTCCGTCAATTGCGCCGTGTATTTCCTCAACTTGTTTTCTTGCACAGTGTTTGACTTCGCTGCAATACTTACGTTTCACGATTGTCTTGTGCAATCTCTTGGCGCGGGAAGCTGTGCCAAGCTAGAGATGGCGAATTTCTGTGGAAATCAGCGGCTCTCTATTCTCGCTCATATAAAATTGACTTGCGCTCTCGTAGTGTTCAATGGAGCGCTAAAGCTCAGGTTTCCAGCGCTTGCCTCGTGCATGTAACACAATCAGTTAGTTGAGCTAGGATTTCCATGCAAGAAGATGCGCTCATGTTTTGGTCGATAAACTAATTCAAGCGCCTGCTTCTGTTAGACCATGACCCGAACTCCGCGGACATTATGAGCTCAAACATCCAGATGGGTCATTTTTCTGCTCCTGCGGTCCCCACAAGCTTTATAGTCTCCCACTTCGTCCAAAACTGCATTCCAAGTACGCTCTAAAATCTTGTTCATTAAGAGTTTGTGAAACCTTTGCCTAATATCTTCCATACATACTCAGCTAAGATGCTTCTATGTATGAATAAAGATTATTATTATTATTATTATGTGCGCATAAAAAGTAGTGTGTCCCACCTCCTATAATCCATTCACCCCTAAGCTGAGACTGCGGTGGAAGCTACGAGTGCATTGGACCAGTCATACGTCGATCCTTTGCCACGTGATCACGCTCTCGCCCGCATCCTCGTGCGGAGAGCTGGGTCAGGTGATGAAAGGGAGGCGGCTGATTGGTCCGGCGAGGGCGTAGCTCCCACCGCAGTCTCAGCTTAGAAGGAACGGAGTATAGACAACCATTGTTTGCTCACGCGTTGGACTTTTTGCAAAGCGAAGAGAATGGGGCATGCCTTTTTGAACTGCGTCCCAAACGGCAGCCCAAGGAAGACAATGTCTGGGACTGCGGCGTATGCACATACTGCAACACTGCTTAAAAAAAAGATGGAAAAAACAAATGTTGAAGGACAGGAGGACGAAACGCACACGCACATTGCCGACTAACAGCTGCATTTCTAGTTTCAAAAGCAAAGTTGCTTTTCTGAAATAAGAACTGGTGCACTTTGTCCTGTGTAGCCTTTCATTGTTCAGTTTCATTCCAAAACTATGTACAACCATTCATGCCTTGCTTCCTCAGATTGCAGTGAATTCTTGCTAAAAGCTTCGGATCATAAAGAGCTAGCTGATCGCTGTTTCCATTCCCTGAATCATTTTGTGATAGAAAAATATACCGTAAAATACTCCACATTATGTGCCCACCCCTCAATTTTGTAACATTTGAAAAATACACAAATGATATATCTTCATATATTGTTGATCTTAAAAGCGCCCATCCCCCAATTATACAGGATTATCTTAAAATTTTCAGTGGGTGCTTGCTCGGGATTTTACTGTAGTTCTTTACAATAATTACCTTCGACCAAAAAAATAAATTGAAATGGCGTTTTTACCAAGTAGAGAGTAAGAAAGTTTCATATTTGAAACTTTCTTACTCTCTACTTGGTAAAGCCGCCATCCTTTCTAGACATCAAATTAGCTTGAGGAACTAAACTTCCTTGCTAACAAGGAATTTTAGTAGATTGTTTCTATGCCTCCGGTAGCTACACCCTATAACGATATGATGTGCGCACAAAGGCGGCAGCAGGGTATCGGGTATCATTATCGGAGTTGCCAGAATGATCCACCAATAATCCTTTATGTTTTTCAGGACCAACGAATTCGAGCATTGTCAGCTAGCTCGTTCACTCATCCTTTCTTAGCATTAAAGCAACTGCAATGAGAGCCACAGCTTTTCTTTTTCTTACATTTCTGTCCCTTGTCGGAGCAGTTTTCTTTGGGAGCTCTTCTTGTGTATGGTCAGAATTGGTGTACCATGATTGGTTGATTCCTTTGTGTCTCGTATGTCTTTGTAGGCGTCCCAAACGGCAGCCCAAGGAAGACAATGTTTGGGACTGCAGCGTGTGCACATACCGCAACACTGCTGAGGCATTCAAGTGTCTCATGTGCGACGTGCGCAAGGGTACATCCACCAGGTGAGCTTGTTCAGACCACCGGCTAGGTGGCACAAGCCGCCTAGCCGCCCAATTCAAGTTAGCAGCAACTTATGTAGTTTCCAATAGTGAATATACGTAGTGGACAGTAGGTGTCGCCCAACACGAATTAGAGCCAGATGGACAGGCTAGTAAAATTTCACAATGTCGGAACAGCGAACTCTGAAAGTTTTCAATGCTGAGGCCAAGCACTGGGTGAAGAGCAGAAGGTGAAGAGGAATTGCAACTGCAAGGGTCGTCTGGGGTTACAAGTGCTGCGAAGTCCTCTAAGCAGTGTGAAAGGTATTAGCCGTACCCGGGGCTCATGTTTCGTAATGCCATGCTGTGCCTGTCGTCAGGCACCCATCACTACCTTGAGGTGCGCAAAAGAGCTCTGGGCAGGTCAGCCAGCCAAGCAGCACCAAAAGAGGCCGTGAAGGGGTACATGGGCTGATCCAGTCTTTAACGACAGGGAGGCCCGAACTAAGCTTTGATGCCGAGGCTTCACTCGAACGGACATTAAGGAAGGCGTCCCTAAACAGGCCTTCTTTGATGTCTATCGCAAAAAGGTGCCTACTGCATACTTCTGAATAGCAGGAGATTGAATTTTCTATGCAGTCTTTCCTCAAAATGGGCTTCCGTAACTTTTTATGGTCCTGAGTGTTGCTTGGCATCTCGGAAAACGACAGCCCCGGCACCTTCTTTTGTGAGTTATTTATTATTTTTTTTCTATTTTTAGACATGTCATAAAAAGTTGCCCCCCCCCCCTTTCCTCCCTCCCCCTTCCTCTCTCCCTCCCTTTCTTCCAGTTGCACCCTATCTCTTTCTGGGGAGTGGACTTTTTCAAAGTGTTCACCTAAAGTGGGCCCATTACCTTTTTTCACCCACTTTATACCTTTATGGGAATCGGCCATCATTAGGGATGTCGCCTAAAGTTGGTGAACCCCCATTTTGCACCCCGTTCTGCCTTCGCGGGGTGGGCCACCTTTAGGGATATCGCCGAGAGTTGGCCCATCCCCCTTCGACACCCCATCTCATCCTCGCAGCCGTGGGCCATCTTTGGGGACGTCGCAAGAGCCCTTCTAACGTTGCCACCCCTTTTCGGCCGCCAGAAAACCTCGCATCAACCCCCAGCTGGTGGCCCAGCAGCTGGCGCCCAGCCGGGGGCCGCCCTGGCTCGGGCTGCCGCGGCGGGAGCCGCCCCAAGGCCCGACCCCGGCTGAAGAACGTGGACCGGTCGACGGGGCAGCAGCGGGCTGTGACGGTCAACAACGTGACGGTCATCATCACAGAGTTCCAGCCCAAGCGGCTCTCGGATGCCCACAGCTCCTCCAGCACGGACGGGCACTCGGACGGGCATGGGGAGGCCAGGTGAAGCGGGGCGCGAAGGGTGCGTGCCGGTTCTCCCCTCTCTTGGAGTGTGCCAAGACGCGACGGAGGCATGCGGCCGAACCCTCGGGGTTGGGCAGAGGCTCTTGCCACCCAACCAGCGTTCTAAAAGCGAGAGTGCTTGTACGGTCGGCAGCAAGTGAAAGGGGAGCTCCAACAGGTTTTTGGATCAACCAAAACTAAGCATATTTTCACGATACCCAGGCTTTACTCTTCACAGCATGCTATTTATTGCACGGAAATTCCAAACGACTGTCGATAATACCACCGTTCAAATTCTTCCACAGTCTCCGGTGGAGTGACGTTGCGCGTTGTATGACTTGCGAGTCGAGCGGGCGGTCTATAAAATGTGGTATTTTGCGCATTTTTTCGTCGTTAATACTTCTTGTGACCCGTCGGGAACAAGCTGTACTCTCCCGTCTTACATCGTCTGACGTCACGTTTTGAGTGTTGCTCAGACCAAAATTATAACTTCAATGACTTTGCGACAAAAAGAAATTGTTGCGAATTTTAACTTCTTGTTACTAGTTCAGATGTGTCTGTTAATGTGTTGAACCAGTTTGAGGCAAATCAGTGACTATCGAGATTTTGCTGGAGCTCCCCTTTAAAGGGACACTAACACCACCCAAAAGAAGGGTTTTAATTTTTTGTCAGGGGATTTATTATGATGGCAGAAGACTACCTAATCAATATTTTGCTACAGTGCCGCATATATTTTCAATAAAGTAAAAAAACGCAACTGCCCGAGACCATAACCAAAACTGAACTGGGTAGGAAGAAGAAACATAGAGGCGGAGAAAGATACCAAAAATCACATAACTGTGCAACTTTTTTTTTTTTTTTCAATAAACATATTTGCAGTTTTTTAGAGGCCAGAAAAAAAGGGTATCACATGTTTTGTCCATTTCTAGTATTGAGTGTGTGCCTTCGATGATCCACGGCTTTGAGTAGCTTTGGTGGTTGTGTCTAAACCATAGAAAACAGCACGTGACCACGGAGAAGATGGTGAGCACAACTCAAACCGTGCAGTTCTCTATCGGCGGTTTTCGGGCAGAAAGAAAACAAATTTCGAGCCGCAAATTGTGTTCTGGGTAGTTGGGCTCTCATATATAATTTACAAATAAAAACCTTGGCAAGCATAAATACCCTGTCAGTGTCCCTTTAAAGAGACCCCTGAAAAGAAAAAAAACAGTTTTTTTTTAACTGTCTGGTTGGGGACACGTGTGTCAAAAAATAAATTTTGCGCGAAACAATTTCTTTTTAGAGCAGTATTGACGGCGTGAGATTTTTCTGAAATTCTGTGCGCAAAGTCCATGACGTCGCGTAATGGTTATTCGCTCTTTTGACCTCGACAAGATGATCATTCGCTCTTTCCACCTCAACGTGAAGGCGAAGCCGATCCACCTCTCCTCCACGCGCCCGAAATGCCAAGAGAGAAAACAAGCAGGAAGGAGGTGACTGCCGACTAAATTGCGTCTCGTGCCGTAAATATTGCTCTAATTGTGTATTTTTTCGTGTAAACTAATTTTTTGACACGCGTGTCCCAACTAGACTGTTTAAAGAAAACAATTTTTTCTAAGAGCCCGGTAGATGTTCTGCCTTCAGCGCACACTTTTGCCTACCAGGCCTTGCCTGCACATGCAACAAAGTGTTGTGAAATGCAGAATGCTCGTGGTCGTGGCACAGCATCTACTGGGTCCTTGACCTGTCACTGACCATAGACCTACGCACTGTTTACAAACAAGCCCAAACTAGGTGCGGGCGCTGCGCGTCCGCACGAAATCGGAGTCGCAGCAGCGTGACGTCAGGGCCGCGTGTTGGTGTATAGGGCCACCGAGCCCTCGGAGGGTGCTTGTCCATCTGTTGCAGCTTGATAGTAGCCAAATTTAGTGGAACAGCCTGAATCAGTGTATGATAACGCACCGAATCAATTCCCTCCACTCCCACCCCCCCCAAATTTAGCGGGAAGCATTTCACAACACAGCGAGAAAAACCTTTCAGAAAGTTAGAGGAAAGGCCAGCGTGTTGATTAACGTTCCCCGAAAGAGCTAGTATTTTTCGGAAAAACGTCGGCCGCTGTAGCGTGGACTTTCGAGGAAGCTCCCATGTAATCACACGTGTCGTATTAAATTTACCGTACCTAAAATGAAATTTGTGGTTTCAAATAAGGTGAAGCTAGATTGCATTTGTCCGCCGCATACGAGTTTTTGTTTTGCCGGCTTTGGTGTGCTGCGTCACACTCACCCGCATTTTCGTCGTCCGCTTACAGTCGACGCGGATTATGTTAAATCTGGCCGGTCGCCGACGGCAACGAAATGGCAGTGAAGTGCTTCAGTTGTCCCGCCTCCAGTGCGAAGTTGCCACCTTTGAGATGCTCTGGCATCTGATGAGCCTCATGCGTCTCATGAGCCTCGCGCGTCTCATGAGCTTTGCGCGTCTCACGAGACGAAAGGCGACGAGCGTTTGCTGGAGGTCGGGCACGTGTGAAAGACGCCCCGCCCTTTTCGTCCCGCCAGCGACTGTACCGTAAAAGCTTGTAATAATGCCCGCCCAAAATGTCGAGATAAATGCTATTTAAAGATGAAAGAGATAAAACAAATTTTTATCAAGAAATTGGCGATAAACGTTGGTGCACCAGCTCAAACCACGCGGAGAGGGAGCCGATATCGCGGATGCAACATATTTGCGTTTCACGGTGCGACGAACAAGTGGGAATTCGCAAGGAACTCCTCATCACGGCGACGGATACCGCAGATCGTGGACGCAAAAGATTAGCGTTTCGCCACGCGACAAACACGCGGGAAACCGCCACAAACTTGCACATCACTGAAACCGATATCGCCCGGGCAGATCGCGGGCGAAAAAGGAACGCGGGAATCCGCTCCGAACTTGCATTTCGCGGGGACTGATACCTCGGGTCTTGGACACAGCAGATTTGTGTATCACGGTGAGGTAAACACGCAAGAACCCACTGCAAACTCGCTTGTCACACGTGCCGGTACCACAAACCACGCAATTGATGCGATTCGCGTCCGACATCGCGCGATATCCGTCGGGAATGGCGGGGCGGGATATTCAGCCCAAAAAACGGGATTAGCGATTTCCCGGGGACGGCTTTCATACCGGATTTCACAACCCACTTCTGACACCATGTTAGGTTGGCGGAGAAAGAACGAGATGCTACCGCAGGCCAGAGTGCCACGTATAAGAATCTTTAATCTCGTCGTCTACCACCAGCAGGTAGGCGTGCTGCTCAGTAGGTGGCAGGCCCTTTCATACCACACAGTTCGCAAGCTTGAGGTGAAAATTTCGGCTAGAGTTGTAGTCTCTGGAATGTTCTTGCTGGTACATGTTTTTTTTCTTTCCCGCTTTCTCTCTTTCTTTACAGCTTGAAATGAGAGATGGCACGGGCGAGACGGTGACTTGGCACGATTTTCCTTCACGATTGGAGTCAACATTGGGAGAAGGCAGCACCGTGCAGGTCCAGTTCGATGGCTGCTACAAAATGGTGTTCGGGGTTGGCTTGGGACCCCAGCTGGCCGATGCGCGAACCTCCGGCGGACAGTTGCGTGCATTTCTACTTCAAACCGCTTGCGAGATGCCAGCGCAGAAGTTGTCGCGAGTGTTCGGACAGTACGTCTTGGCCGCCTCGGCTCTCAAAGGGCGCGGCAGCACTCCATCGAAGACATCAACCTTTCCTTTTGTTTTCTAGTTGAATTGGCGTTCTCTTAACCAAACTCCATACTACCAGCGCGTCGCCGCAGCGCCGTGCAGTTCAAGGTACAAAGACTCATTCGTAAGATCTACGTGTCGTGGTGTTTTGAATCTTCGGTTTTGCCGCATGTGTTCGGAATGTGGTGGGAGCCTCGGATTACGTGGAAAACATGTAGAGTTTGGAAATCTGGGCCCTACCCATCAGTTTGCGTCGCCAGGGGGCAGGGATCTTGACACGCAAAGCTCAAGCGGAGTACACCTTTAAACGCTGCAGTACGATGAAGATAAATCTGGAGACAAGGTATTTCTCTCTGAATACTGCCTAACCATTATTTGCTGCTTTGTCGAGTAGCATCTCCAACGGTCGCTCCATCTCAAAATCTACCGCACGGTTTTTTTCACCGAGCCTCGGAACCCTTCACGTAAACAGAACAGGGTCTCTCACAGAATATTTCATCTTGGCATCTTCTAAAGGAAGCAATTGCAAAGAAGGCATGTCAAACACTGATTTCTTTTAGTCACGTCCGCCTAGAGCAGCGGTTCTCAGACTTGCGGTCGTCATGGACCTCCGATTCACCGGGGGCTGCTCGAGGACCCCGATACATTCTGCATCGGAGGTCTTGCGCAATGTCGTAAAAGCACTTTTTTTTTTTTTTTTTGAAAGAGTGTTTTTTTTTTTTTTTTGTTGCAAACCCACAGGAACGTTTTTAAGGACCCCTTTTGGTCCACGAAGCAAAATTTGAGAACCGTCTGCCTAGACAATGCTCGTCTCGAAGGAACGAAAATTGCTCGTACCCTCTGTTCGAGTATAGTTTAGAGCTCCCGGCGTAATTGAAAACGTCGTTACAGTATTCTCGGCTTTGGGATGGATTCTTCGCCGACTCCTTTCATGGGAACCGGCAATTTAATTTTTACTGGAGCAGCCCCTTAACGGATTAGCCAAACCGAAAAACTTAGTTTGAATCTGTCGTTGAGATAATAAGCGTAGTTGTAAAGTACTTTGGTGAGAGAATATTTTAAAAGGAGTAGCCCTTAATTGCCTAGCGCTCCTGCTTTATGTTATTCACTGCCTTTTGTTTTCTAGATATAGTTTCCCTTTTGCTCTTCCAAGCTGCTACCGAGCATCCTTCTGCTGCGAAGCACCGGTTTATCGTGCCGGGATCCTTTCGTGTTCCGTGGACATGTTTTTATTTTTTATTATTTTCAGATCGGCGCAGGAGTGCCAGTTATTTATTTTTGTGTGACGGAAAACTAGCGTTCAAGCTATTCGTGATCTCCGGTGGATCTAGAAACAAATAGTCTTGTGACCCTAATCTATCTTTGAGAAACAGATATAGTAGATGCAGCTTCTCAGAGATGCCACGATGTCGTCTGCATTTACACGGGTGCAACTGTAGCGTGTCAAATCGAAGGGGAGCCGATCAGACACACTTAATCTCCCCTCTTCCTTCCCATACTACCCAATCGTGATCATTTCCTCTCTATTCGACACGCCACGCTCGCATCCATGTAAATGCAGCCCATGTATGGTACGTATTGGTGTGTTGGCATGCACTCTTTTCATAATTGTGTATTTGTGGACAAGTAGAGTGATTTTTGCAGCGAAGATATGCCACTGTATGTTCACCCTTCGGGGAGATACGAAGCATTCCTTCTAGTTTTCTGTCGGCAGTGTAAAAATAAAGCATGCTGAGAGTGGATTTTAACTGAAAAAAATAAAGCGAATTCTTTTGTGCGTGTTTTGCATCGTAAAGGTTACTGATGTCTCGGACGGTGGCTTGCTAGGACATTGAGTGAAACTATAGCTGTGCTTTGGGCTGTGCACCCCAATTGAAGGCGTAATCATACTTGGCATCAACTATTTTGTGCTACATTGTCGAGGCTAGCATAGCTTCTGCTCTGCTCCAACACGTCTCCCTCGCACAAGAGCGAGTGCAAATGAGATGCATAATGAAGTCACGTGCTCTTGCAGCAGTAAGGTTCTGCAGAACTGTGGAAGCTGTGCTGGCCTTGGCAACGAAGCACGAAATACTGGATGCTGAGTATAGGTGATTAACACGTGTTCCTAATACAGTGATGTCTCGTTAATATGGACACCTCCGTTCCTTTAAAAAAAATTGTCCATAATGTGACTAAGTTTGTCCCCTAAGATGGTGGCCATATAGTGGAGTATTCATAATAACGGGGTCCGTATTAACAAGACATGACTCTATTGCCGTGTTTTGTATACCATACTTTTCTATAGGTAAATTTTTGCTCGAATTTTTTTATTATCTTGCTGGACCATGTTTTGGGCCGATGGCGAACACCAAGAACTGGCTCTCCTCCAGGTGATTTACTTTTCTATTCACCCCCCTTCCCCCTTCGAGATAATTTTAATGCAGTAGTTTTCCATCTGGCTTTATCTTCGTAGAAAATCGCAGCATGCACAATGCAGCCATTTATTTCCTCAAAGTCTAACTGGCATACTTGCCCTGTGTTTTCCCTTTCACTGCACTTTCACTGTTAGTCAAGAGGATGATACAATCGTTGTTTTATAAGTTTGTCTCACCCTTGCCAAATAATGTGAATATGTCATGCGAATATTTGAATAGTTTCGAATAATTCGATATTGGCTTCGAGATGATCATGAACTGTGATCTTCGTATTTATCGAAGTGTTGATCGCGCGGCTTAGCCCCGTTGAGTGCGCTTCTTACCAAACACGGGTGCACTGCGGAGAAGCAACACCCGCAAAAGCAAGCTCCGTAATTGCTTCGCACCGCGCCGCGTATTAGAAAAAAAAGAAGAAATTTCGTGAATGTTGGTATCTAGTACATTGCTGTAAAAGTCCAGTGGCCGAAGAGTAGTTGTTTAATCTCGCTGACGAGCTATTGAACATAGGCAACTTATAAGTCGGTTTTTTTTTTCTCGAAATGTTCAACCACCACCAGCTCGTTTGCGCCCTTACCTTTTGTTTATAATTGACACTTATTTGTATCGGTCCTTTCCAAATTTGGGGAATGCCGTTTGAAGTCAGAAACTGTACTTTCCTCGTAAAGTACCGGAAAAAAAAAAAAAAAAACTTTAAAGCCGTGGCGTAGATAGGCCATCGGGCACCGGGGCCTAATGTTTAGGGCGCGACATTAGTGCAAGGCTTCAAGAAACTATTCGATATTTGATTCGAAGATACTCGGCCATAACAACAATTCGCTTCAACTCAAAATCCACTAACTTTAGCATTATTTCGTAACGAAATCAATAAATGAAACCGAAACAATCCTACCGTGATGGCCAACGTTGACTACGGCTACTGGCAGGCTACGGTACTTTTGTAGATCCGAGGAGGCGCTGATCCGAGTTATCCCAATTATTGAAGCAGCAACCCCGCAGGACTGCAGGTCAGATTTTCGTGGTTTTCGAGTGTTAACTCATGAAACTCTGAACCCTGGAGTGAAGTGAAGTAAGTTTTGGAAAACAGGGAAAACAGCTATTGCATTACGTCACTTCCGTATATTGTTCTATTGAAGCGAACGCACTTCCGTTGCCTCCGTTCCTTCAAGCAAGTTTCGTTGGCCTTTGCTGTCGTTGGGTCGGATTGTTGTGATCTTCCTGCTGATACCGGCCTTAAACTGTGTGGCATGCTTCGCTAACGTAATCGAGACTGGAATGTGCTCGCGCAGCGCCTAGACACAAAGCCGGGGCCCACAATGGCATCGCCGCCGAAGCCCTGGGAAAATCAGGTCGCTGGCCAGCAGTGCGGGACCAGCGGACTAGTTAACAACTCTTCATGGTGAGCCATTTTCCTGCTTGAGCCTCTTGCGTCGTCATCGTCCTCTGAAGTTCGCTTTTCCAGCCGAACGAAGGGGAAACTCGCCCTGAAGCACAGTGTACAAGGTTTCCTTCGCTGTTATCAACGAAACTCGTCCCTTCTCGTTTGAGCCACTGGACGTCCCAGGGCCAGAATTGACTGACGGAACTTTAAAGTGACTTTGTAGTTACGTTGCCTACTTGCGTTTGCTTTTTTGATGGGAGCACGTAGAGAAGGATACGAACGCGATCTTCACTACTGTCACAATACTTTCGTTGCAGGTGTGCAGCTACAGGTTTCTGCAGCCTTGAGTTTAGGTTCTTGGCCTTTGCTACACGTTAGGATACACTTTCGTTGCAGGTGTGCTCGTTGCAGGTGTGCAGCTACAGGTTTCTGCAGCCTTGAGTTTAGGTTCTTGGCCTTTGCTACACGTTAGGATACTTTACTTCATCGTTGCAGTTGCTTGCACGCGTACTAGGTTGTCTCCAGCTGTTAAGTTCTGGGAATAATCTATGGTCTTTGCTACTGTATCCTAAAGTTACACTGTTCGTTCCAGACTGCAGTTCCTTTTCTACTTCCATGAGTAATTTGTACGTCGTCCTAACGTGACTGTGTCCAGTCTCGTATTCTTACTATAACACCTTGATGGTACCGACGAGGTGGTGTAGGTTTGCCATTTCGGTAAGTCTTCCTTGGTAAACCACCGGAGACTGGTTTTCCACCTAGTCTCGGGTGGTTTAAGAAAATGTCATATTCTGCCTTGCGTGTCATCCCAAGAATTATGGAGCATTTCTTTACAGCCACCTGCAGCACACGGGGCCACTGTCAGGAGAAGGGAGGAGGGGGGGAGGGGTCGGTAGGATCGGTGGCAGAGTTTCTTACGTGAGTTCAATCCCCACCCCTGTCCGTTTCGATCTGGACGAGCATCACACTGACACACGTCGTGTATCGCTACTGCGTGGTGCTCAATAAAGGCCCCAAGCTAGCAGAGGTACGACACTATCAAAATTTTTTTCATCTATGGCTAAGACACCAGATGCCCATAGGGGCTAACTTCTGGCTGTCTAACCACACAAGCAGCAGAATTACTTACCACCGTCAGCAGTGTTTACTGTCGACTGAGCCTCTCAGCTAAGCTATACCATGACAAGAGCATGAACCTGGGCTAGTCTGTGCATCGTATACTTTAACCGCAAACAGCGCAGAAAAAAAGGTGAATAGCCAGCCAAAAACAGCCAGGAGGCACCATTAGAGTGAGAGCCTACAGTTATACCATCTCATAGATTGGCAAAGGGTGAACAATAAGCCCCACATTTTGGCTGACTGGTTATATGGTCTGCATATACGAGTGCCACGCACACATATTGTAGCATGACGCAACGTATGGCTCAATGAAAAGCCTGACACTTCACAATAAAAGCACACCCCGGCGGTACATAGTCATGTTCCAATTGACCCGCCAGGAGAGTAGCTTCCGCCATACTTTCATGTTATGCGATCACAGCTTGCTGGCCTACCCAGCATTTCTTGCTTCGGACAGTAGGCTAAACGATGCCACCATAGTAATAGCGTTTCATAAACAATGCAGCCGCCACTCCCAGGCATACCCAATGTTTCTTGCTTCAGTCGCTAGATAGTGCCAAACCAAACAGCATTGCAGGTTGTTAAACATACGAGGGTTGTTAAGAAGTTATCCACATTCTAGCCATAGCATTTATTTTAATGAAATCTTTCTAAACTAAAGCTTGTCATAGATTATTGCATAGGCAAAGCCTCGACTGATTTGGAAATGATTTGCCACATCGTCCACTGCTGCTCGTCTATTTGACAGGATCAGCTTGCACGCAAGCTCGGGTGTCATCATCAATCATGGATGTGGGCAGGCGTCCGGCTCCCTCTTTAAGGCCGACACTTGCGCTTGAACTTCCGCATCCATTCAAACGCACTTCTTTGCGACAAAACACTTCATACTTTTCACAAACTTTTTGATAAGTATTGACCAAAACTTGCCCTCAGGCCACGAAAAAAAAAAAAAAAGACTTCTTTGTGCAATTTACACGTTAGGCAGCCATAGCTCGTTGCACCTCACTCACAAGTGAAGTGACTTAGCACATCGAAACTTAAGTAGCAGTGAGTGGAGAGACAGCAACATCGTTGGGAAAGCGCCGATAAGACAGCCAACAGAAGTCACAAGATAAGCGGAGCGCGGATAAGTTTTTAATCGCCCACGTAGGTGGAGTTGAGCCGTGCGCCAGAGCAACCGTGATGCGGTACTGCCCGATGAATGGTCTCGCGCTTTCTTACTTCGAGCCTCATGTTACTCCGAATGGGCCTTTCACATTTCTGGAGACTGAGGACAAGTCTACTTTCTATATACCCTGTTTCACTTTAGGTCGGATCGCAGCCGACGACACGATCTGACGGAGTTGGTCGAGCGGCACCAAAAGTACATTGTCACGGTGCTCATCTCCTTCGTGGGCTTGGTATCGCCGACCAATCATTCACAGTGAACGCTCTGCGATCCGGCGCTTTTGCCGAGCGCAACCGGTTTAGCCAGCAGTCGCAGACCCACAAAGACGAGCGCCGTGATGACGCACTTCCGGTTCTACTCGATTGACTCCGTCGAGTCGTAGCGTTGGCTGCGGTCGGGCTCAAAGTGGAGCGGAATTATAGCGTTCTCGAACACGGGTGAATGATGCTGCTTGGTTCCCCCCCCCCCCCAAACACTTTTGGTCTGCAGGGACGAGAGCCCGGGTGTGCTCGGCGGCTCGCTGCCCGGCCCCTCGACGGCTCCAGGACCAGCCCCTCCTGTGCCACCCAGGCCTGCTCAAAGCTACGCAACCCCGTGAGTTTCTGAAGCCCTTCACAGATGGCAGCAGCAGTAGTCTGGCTCTCGTTTCCTCGCTCACAAGTAGCAAAGGAAGGCAGCAGTACGGTGGGCTAGAAGGGAAGGGTGTTGCCATCGCTCGCTTCTCCCGACGGCTTTTTGAAATTGGGATCTGAATGAATAGGAGCATCTAAGAAATATAGAAAGAGAAAAATAAGGAATCATATTCCCATTTACAGTTGAACAAAACCTCTACATACTCCAACAAAATGCCCAATTACCTAATTTCTCACAGTGTCTCCTTATACCACCCGGTGTGCAAGGTGGCGCTGCTTCCTGCATTCGGGTTGCGTCGCGCTCTGCGGGCTAGAGTTGCGGGACCGCTCTCGCCCGTGCTATCGTTGTACTGTCACGGACAGTATGAGCTGAAACAGTCCTTATGCTTTTTTGAAGCACTTTCCAGTATTCGAGAGATCTGTGGTCCAAACTAGAAATGAGTTGCAAATTTGGGGTTTCCTAGTTGGTACTATTTTACAGATTGAGAGGTAATAAAGCTTGTGGGGACCACAGATGCAGAAAAAGCGCCCCCTGTGAGGTAACCCTGGAACTGCATTTCACTGGAGCAGTGTTTTGCGGTATTTGCAAGATCAAATGTATGTACTACGAAAAATGGTCGTCCAATATTGTCAAAAGCTTTTTTAATCTAAGAAAGAAAAAATGATTCATATAAAAAAAACAAAAACATAAATGTACGGAAATTAGATGTGTTCTGCGGTTCCCTAATAGATCGTGCCAGTGTATTCCTGTGTTGTAAGAGGTTTGAAGGCACACGGTCTTAAAGGGGCACTGAAGTCAATTCTGAGATCGTCCTTTTGTGATGACAACTCAGTCTAGACGCTCTAAGTATCCCAACAAACCCGAAATCACAATCGTGCATAGCTTATTTTCTCGTTATGAGCGTGTTCAAAGATCGCGACATGCCCTTCTTGGGAAGAATTTTCTGCCGAGTGAAGTGGTCGACGAAGGGTGCTTGTCGGCGAATTGCAAGCGATGGCTTCGTCCGCGGAAAAAAGAGGAGTCTTAACCGAATGTGTACCTATCAGACTCTCTTCAAAACGAGTTATAATAAAATCATTCGGAATCTGCGCATCCACACAATACAGTCCGTGAGAAAAAGAGTCCACATGTTTTTCTATTGCCCCGAGATGAATATGCGGTTTTGTATTATTGGACTTGGTATATGCGGGAACTAACACATTTTAAACAATATAAGATCAAGAACTACCTTTTTCAAAAATGACTTCAGTGCCCCTTTAAGCGGTCGCACGTCTGTTAACCAGCCCTAATGCGTACAAACCTCTGTCGTTGCAGGATGTATAGCCGCGTGGGCTACGGAGGAGGCTACGGCTATGGCAGCGGCTACGGTGGTATAGGCAGTTATGGCGGCTATGGAAGTTACGGCGGGATCGGAGGGTACGGTGGACTCGGAGGTTACAGCGGCTATGGAAACTACGGAGGCTACGGCGGCTATGGTGCGGCGGAGCCGGAGTCCGCTGTGGCGCCTGGCGGAAGACAGCACGCGTGGCGCCTTTCAGTCCGTGGAGTCGGTGGTTCAGGCGTTTGGGTCGATCAGCTTGATGCTAGACTCCACGTACCAGGCGCTGCAGAACTCCTTCCGGGCAATGGTCGGCGTCGCCGATCAGTTTGGACGCCTCAAGGGACATCTGGCACAGACTCTGTCGGCGTTGGCCCTGATACGGTCACTGCGTTGGCTCTTCTATGCTGCCCTCAGGCTTCTCGGTGAGTCTGCCATGCAGCGCAGTGGTTTGCCATAGACGAGTGTTTTGATTTCCGGCCCATTTTCACGACAGGGTATATGCCCACATTTGTAGTAATAATAATAGCTTTCT
Organism: Ixodes ricinus; assembly: GCA_037355805.1. Taxonomy (NCBI): domain Eukaryota; kingdom Metazoa; phylum Arthropoda; class Arachnida; order Ixodida; family Ixodidae; genus Ixodes; species Ixodes ricinus. The sequence continues at coordinate 1,570 of JAZHYW010055367.1, read as the reverse complement.
TCTCTATGTAAGTATGGTGGGAGCTGGCTTTTAGTAAAAAGCAGTGGCGAGGAAAGAAAATAATAAACTATACAATAATGTGACACCAGTACCGAGCAAATTTATTCCCCCTAAACTTTTTAATCCGAGCCTCTACCGATTAAAAAATTTATCACGATTAAAGAATAAATCATCTAATTAGAAGGGCAATCTATCATTTGCAGAGCCCTACTAAATACCTGAGCATGTTCTGAATGTAGTAATTAAAAAATATTATGACAGATAGAAAAAAAATGAAAGCCGTTTACAACTCCCTGTAACGCCGAATTAGAGTGCAGCTTTTGAGGAGGAGGAGGGAAGGGTACTGAAGGTCACGTGTTCCCGGGGGGGGGGGGCACGTGACCTTATGGTTATGTTGACGGCATCGCCGCTCAAGCCGAAAACGGGCGCCTGAGAGCTCTGCTTTAAAAGGTAAACAAATATGAACTTGAAAATAAACATTTAACGAGGGGAGGAACTTGTGCCTAGAAAACTTTAAAAGGTACCAGCATCGGAGACGGAAGGGCAACTGACTTGAAGGAGCCCGTTGCCAAAACACATGGTGACAGCCGAGAATGGGCTGGTACCTTCGAGAACATTGAGTGGTAAAAGAGAAGGACCAGGCTGAGCAGGATTCGAACCCCGTTCCTGCTCGTGGCAGCCGCGTGCGTTGCAGACTTTGCCGTGCATGCGGCAATATTCTAAAATATATCACATTAATTGCTTGGGGATTCGTGCACGACACAGGGCTGCGCAGCCAGGGTTCGGGTGCCGAGGCTGCCTGGGCCCGCGCCCTGACCGCCGATCCGGGCGATCCCGCGGAACCCGGGGGCGGCTCGCCCACGTGGCCCATCCTGGCCTTCTTGGCATTTGTGCTGGGCGCCCCCTGGCTGCTCTGGAGGATATTCTCTGCGGCCAGCAAGAGGGCAGGTGGGTGTGGCAAGGTTCAGGTAACAAATGCTCAAGATAAAATGTTACCACTGTAAGACGCAAACCTAGTCTTTAACAATGACTTTTCACTCGGTTGTTGAATTGCTAGTAGATCTCCTTCGTAGTGTAGTAATTTTTCCCGAACGGGCAACTCCCTTTGTCTCCAGGGGCCGCATCTCAGTGGGCTTCGGGTGCTGGGGACCACTTTGTGGCGGTGGCTCAGTTCAGCTTTCGTCCCGAGAACAGCACCGAGCTGGCCGTCAAGGCTGGACAGCAGCTGCGCCTGGCTCCCAAGGGTGAGTGGTCGGCTAACCCCTTTGCATTGGGTGGTAGCCTGTGCCACCTGGCCTAGAAACATTTACGCGCCCTACCTTCTAAAAAGTGCTCTAAATTCCACCTTTTATTACTGCACTCTGGTGGACTGGGGAGTTGTGACGATCACACGGGCAAGAGCGGTCTCGCAGCGCAACAGATTCAATATGCTGCAAGTGGGGCTAGAAAACGAAAATTCAAACATAAATGGGCAGATTGAGCATCTTATTTCCTCTGTAGAGATATTTTTCAGCCGTAACACAACTCGTATTCCGTTATAATTTTTACCTGCTCCATTTTACAGTTTAAG